>JBBPNZ010000745.1:0-14517 GCA_038091195.1 Phylloporus rhodoxanthus | reverse complement strand
ACCGGATGTACCACACAAACTCGATGCGTCGAGTGCGTTCGCCGCCGTGACGACGAAGCTTGACACATCGACCCACGATGTCGTCCAACAGACCAAGCGTGAACGTAATCCCCGATCCTCCCGATAGGAGCAACGCAGTCTCATACTGCCCCAGGTCGACACTCGACCCACCATACGGACCATCGATCATGACTTGGATAGGCACCGATATGTCCCAATCGCTGTCCTTGCTCCTGCATGACTCTTCGGTCGCCCTTGACTTTTCATGCTTCTCACGGACAAACGTATTGAGTGCGCGCGTCCAGTCACCGTTCACGCGCGCAGCAAGGAGTAGGCCTGGATTTGACAGACACGAGTATGAAGGCGGAGCGGAGAGGATGCTCAACGGATGACTCTCTAGCAGACGACCGGAGAAAAACACGCGAAGGGAAACGTGCTGGCCGGCTATCCACCCGTCGTTGCAATCGTGTACGCGCACCTGAAACCACATCCTAAGTATGTTCACACGGACGACACAGCGACACACTCACGAGCGTCATGAACTCATCAGGGGCTGAAAGCGTTGCGTCTTTGAACCGGTAGCGAAGCAAGCGCAGGAGTATGTCCGCTGCAAACAATGCAAGCGGAGGGAAGATCCAAGGAGATGCATAGATCGAATGATAGCACACGCACACAAAGAACCCGACGAACGTGAGGACGCTGAGCACATGCAAATGTCAGCATTCCTCTGTCTTTTCCCTCACATGACACAACAATCGACTTACTGTATCACGAAGAATGCTTGATAAAACCATTTCCGGATAGGACGGAGAGAAAAGATGACGATGCAGCCGAGCATGGCCAACGACGCAACACCCGATGTTTCCTTTTGAGGACCGAGAATTGGAATGTTGTATTGAATATGGTTGCGAATCCATAGACCACCATGGATGAGGGCAGCGAGGAACATGACACGTCCTGCCATGCGATGAAGAAAGTTGAGTTTTTCATAACCATGGCCCGGCCCCAGGAGGAATGACAGAAGGGAGTTTTTGGTAGCAAAAAGGAACACGATGGGGAACTGTGAAAATGCGAGAAAGCCTTGGCTGGCATGTTGGGATTTGCAGATGGGGAAAGAGCAATCACGCACCTGCCCGATTCGGATTGGATATGAGGGGCGCATCCTTGATGATGCACACCAACGTGACCGCAAGATACATTGCGAGAGTGAAAACTAGATGACGAGATCAATCAACAGAGGGAAGCATATAGATCGACTGATATATACTCTGCCCAACATTCAGATCCAGATATCTCAAAGACCATTGGCGGACGGAGCGCAAAGAGTCCCAGTACGTCGCTATGATGGAACGTCTAGACAAGGACGGGAGTGTGGGCGCCTTCTCTTCACTGACCACAGTGGAGTAACCAGGCTTTCCAGAACCCTCGGAAAGGCCAAATAATCCAGTGAGTGCCCTGCCCCGTCGGAAAGCATGCACGAGGGACGGGATGGATACAATGATAGCGCCAGCCAAGAATGAACACCAGATCGCAGTGAATTTACGTTGCCATATAGGATCTTCCACGTAGGAACTAAGGATGATAAACGGCTAAAAGTTCGAGGTGAGTCTCAAGACGTACTTGTAGATCTGTAAACTAGCTGGAACCGTTGGAGGCGCACCTGGCGAAGACATGACGGTGAGCGCTCATGGAGTGAAACAGAAAAACTTTTTCCACGTCTGTTTGTGTAGAGTAAATACTTATGCTGACACGCAACGAATCTGGCTGTCTCAGAGCACTGCAAAGAACAAGTACATACAACACCTATCATCACCAGTGCCCATGTACCGACGACGAGAACCTTCCAAACAATGTTTCACCGACACCAGAACCTATCGCAATCGATAGCAGAAACGCGAGCTGAAACGTCCTATGAACACAGTCAGTTCATCCAGTTCCTTTAAGGAGGTAGAATATCAGCTACATGACGGCCATCATGAGGAGGACCCTGAGAAACGAGTGGGTTGCAAACAGGACGCCCCGTGTGATATCGAACTCGAGCACAAAGGGTAGCTTGCTCGGCAACAATGGTGCCCGTGATGTTGGTGATGATGGAAGCGTTACCAAGAGGCTCGCACTTCAGATATCAACCTTCACACAAGACCAATATGATCATTAAATAAAACAAATTACCTTTCAACCCAGTGCTGTTCTGCGAATGCGAGACATGTCGCCACCCACCGCTCCAACATGGAAAGCAATAGTAAAGCGATGCATGTGCCTACCATTGCCCCCGTACTAGTCGGTACCCAACCAAGAAACCAGACTGATTCCGTTTCAGTCATAAATTGGATTTCGGTCAATCAAGCCCACTCACGGGTATCACCAGGGGTGAAATGGGCATACGGTAGCATATGGCCGGCAGTGAGGCCCATTGGTACGTCCATGGACATGACCATGCCATTGGACTGAGCAACGATGGGGGTGATGAACGAGCATAGTGCGAGGATCGGCCAGACCGTCACGATCATGGTGTTGTGTATAGAGGACGAGTTCGATGAAGCGCTGAGAAAAACTCTTACCAAAGATGGTGATAACTATGGCGTAATATATGCACATTTATTCCCGCCGCGTTCCGCGCCACTCCCACCGCGGCCTCATCAGCAAAATGTCATGCACCTTTTTGGGTCTGTGTGTCTGCACAGACTTCAAGGTCAACTTCAGCCCCTGCAATGGTCTTCAGCAACTTCAAATCCAAAAGGATGATTACTCTATATAGTATCAGTAGCATAAGTAGATACAGATAGTACAGTCCATTCACCAGACTCCAAAAAAGTAGCTGAACAGAATCAAAAAGCAATAGTATGGGCATGGACAGCCACATCAGTAAATTAACAAACAGCAGCAGAAAAGTGCAGACATAGCATAGTGTAACTAAAAACACCTCTTCGTCCTCCCTGTGTCGTCATAGTTGCATCATGGTTGTGGCTGTTGTCACAACCTTGTCCTCGATATGTCGTTGTCATCAGCACGTCCTCCTCCCCTCCTCATCATGTCATCATTGCCATGTCCACCTTGCCTTGCATGACCGTTGCATTGCCTTCCTCATTGTCACAACCTCACCCTCATCACATTCTCAACATCTCCATCACACTGCACCATCCTTAGTGATGGGCAAGGCCTGGGCTCAAGGCCTGGGCCAGGCCAGGCCAGGCCTACTTAGGCCAGGCCAGGCCAGGCCATTTACAAGGGCCTAGGGGGCCCAAGGGCTCAGGCTTCAGATTTGTGAGGCCTTTGGCCAGGGCTCAAGGCTGGGGCTTAGGCACTTAGTAATCATGTTAGTAATAGTAGTAACCATGATTCCACTTTTGTCACCCAATCGATGACGATGCGTCGTCGACCCACTGTGACCATCAACAACACGAGTGTGCGACCACACTCTCACCACCGCCGTCACCTGCCAGAGGCCACAATGACAACGACGAAGCAATGTCATTGATGGCACAACACCATCAATGACACTACCATGACTCACGATGACATGTCAACCGCGTCTTGACGACACAACGACAGGGCGCACTCATACCACCACTGCCGTCACCACCACCTAGCAGACATGACAATGATGTGTGCGCAACCGGCAGTGACAACGACACCATCACTGTGTGCATGACCGCATGGCTAGTGGTCACACCACCTGGGGACGATGGGTGGGCATGACGGTACGTCGACTTGCCATGTATGGTCATTCTCACACCACCACCATCCCCCAGAGGACACAACGGATGACATGTGCAACTGCACGCTTGGACACAGCAGCAACCGACAACGACAACGACAACGACGCAGTGTCATTGATGGCCTAGCACCATCAACAACAGTGCATCGATGACGTCGTTGTGTGCATGGTCACACCGCCTCTTGGCCAAGGTGCTCGGGTATGTCCCTCATTCCCTCCCCTGCTCTGTTGTTGACGTGCATTCTAGCATGGCCAACTCGATGCCCGTTCAGATCGTGTGGCTTGCGACTGCATGGTTGGTGGTCACAGCGACGATGCGTGCAACCACACGCCTGGAGATAATGCCGCAATGTTGTTGATGGCCCAGTGCCATCAATGACCTCACAACGACGACACGCACAACTGTGTGCCTGGGAGGATGGCAACATCGACAATGGCCCACTGCGCCATCGACAACGCCATGACAATGCCGCCGCATGTGCAACCGCACTCCTGGAAATGCTAGTAACAATGTCAACGGTGACGATGCAGCGTTGTTGATGGCCCAGCGCCATCAACGACACCAGGATGTCACCATCGTCATCGCGTGCACAACTGCCACATGCCTCGACCCAATGCCGCAAGAACGAGAGGGTTTAGGACAAGATGACGACAACATCCCAACATCCCAACATGCTCACCACCACCACGACAACGCGTTGTCCAATGCCCACCCAATACCCCAAGGATGACACAGTGTCGTCGATGACATGGCGCCACCAACAATACTGTGTCGACGGTGGTGTGACGACAATGTGTTGTCCAATTGCCAAGGATGCGGCCACCCCGATACGACGAGGATGGCATGACCACAAAGTCACCATGACCACGACACAACGAGGGGGACACGACATGACACTTGAGGATGACACCATGACAGCATGGGTGCCAGTGCCCCACAGGTACCCATACCTGGTACCCGCCACGGGTCTCACATACCCGTACAGTTCCCTAGGGCCTACTAGGGCCCAAGCCAGGGCCAAGCCCCAGGCTGGGCCGGGCCATTACTAATGGCTCAAGCCTGGGTTTTTTCTAAGCCCGAGCCCTCCCAAGCCAGGCCCAAGCTGGGGCTTTTGGGCCGGGCCCTGCCCATCACTAACCATCCTCTTGTGTCTGGGTGTGGGCACATGCCACATGTATCAGCATCATCCTGTCAGGTGGTGCAGGTGCAGTTGCACATGCATCGTCTCATTGTGTGCCCACACTTGTTCCTGTTGTTGCTGCTTGTGGGTGCAGTTGCACACACATTGGTGTTGGCGTTGTTGTGGCATCACCATCATCCCTGTTGTTGCTGCGTCAGGCATGCAGGCAATGGTGAGGTGGAGAGAGGGCAAGAGGGCGATGTGCTAGTGGGTGAACAAGCGATATGGCAAGAAGAGGGCAAGACAGGTGAGAGAAGGTGAGAGGGTGAGGTGGCAAGGTGGCAAGAGGGTGAGGGTGAGGGTGAAAGAGTGAGGTGGGCAAGTGTGTGAGAGAGGGCTAGTGGGTGAAGGAGGGTGAGAGAGGGCGAGAGGGTGAAAGGGTTATGCATAGGCATTGTCAGGTTCGAAAAGGAGCAAGGTGAGAGAGTGAGGGTGTGATGGGAAATAGGTTAAGATTGGAAGACGAGACATTGAGCTTGGTGACCAGTGAATATTACACGGGTTGACTGTTATGATTTATCTTCTCTTTCATCGCCTTGTCCTTTTTCTCTTCTCTTTCCACTTTGACAATTGGCAAGGTGACCACTGCTACTTCTATTCTGCCTTTCTTTTGATCACCGGACTGATTTCCTTTACCTTGATCCATCTACTGTGTATAACTTCTTCCTCTTTCAACCATAACACTGTTCTCTCTCATGACAGCTAACATAGCCTGTATTCCCTGCCATTCTTCGATGTTCTTTTCCCTTTTTCTCTCACATTCCCTTTCTCACTTTCTTGATCTGTGTGCAGGGCATGACATGTATAAATACCTCGCCTATTCCTTATGTACAGTAGTCTTGATCTGCGCAATACTAGTATATATTCAAGTCCCATCCTTGTGACTCTCAGTCGACCTCTTAAGTCCTCGTCTCGCCCAAGGAAACCCCTTGGCTGACCCTTTGTCCTAGTTTCACTCAAGGAAACCTCTTGACCGACCCTTCGTCCCATTTCACTTAAGGAAACCCCTTGACTGACCTTCGTCCTCCTTTGTTCCTTCTGCCTTTTGAGTTGGTCTCTTCATGAGTATCACTCAAGTCAGCAAGCCTTAGGAGTCCTCATTCATTGTGTACACTACGTGTAACATCAACACTTTGCCAATTTTTGGCAAATGGGTCAGCCACATGCATGTACATTTGTGAGAAATTTAAGAAATTGCACCACATTTTTGATTTTTCACTTGAACCATCACCTTCACAATGGCTTTGCAAGCCTCACACATGTTGTCCCATCCATGAGTGTGCCATTTTACCCTGGTATGTGCACACACAGAGGTGTGCCTCACATTGACATGATCTCCACCCATCAATGAGCTATCAATGTGTTACGCATAGCATACACAATGGGCTTTAACTCCTAAGGCTTATTGACTTAAGTGATACTCATGAAGAGACCAACTCAAGAGACAGAAGAAACTAAGGAGGACAAAGAATTGGTCAAGGGGTTTCCTTGAGCAAGACTAGAACAATGATCGATCAAGGGATTTCCTTAAGCGAGGTGAAGACTAAGAGTTCGACTTGCAAGTTGCGAAGATGGGGCTTGAAAGTACACTAGTATTGCACAAATCAAGACTATAGTACATGTGGATCAAGTAAGGTATTTAAGGAATGGGATCACTACTAGGAAAGGGAAGAAAAAATGTAGTGCCCTGACTGTGGAAGGTGAAAGGGTGCTGCGGTTAACAGCATCAAGGAACACTCAGTACTGTGGAAAGTGAAAGGGTGCTGCAGTTAACAGCATCAAGGAACAATCAGTACTGCGGGAAGTAATAAGGGATTTCTGAGTTGAATCAGATAGTGTTAGCAAAGATGAGTCATAGATGTCCGAGATGAATTGGAAAGTAGATCTGCTCAAGTCACGGGTTATTGAATGCCCAGAATAGAAAGAAGAAGACTCCTAGTAATGAAAAGAAAATGAAGCATATGAGAATGGGAAGAAAGAATCGTAACATTACCCCCCGATTAGATCAAGAACCTCTAGGTTTTTGCTTACTCTTCACCTTCGATAGTTAGTTGTCAGACCAACCACTAGTACTCCCATTTCTGGCATCGTCGGCTAGTTCCACATCCCTAGGGTCAGGAGTAAATGAAGGGGGAGAGAGACGAATGCGGGCAGTCTCTGCAAGATTGGTGGAAAGGTTTAACTGGGAATGGAGTTTGATGGCAAGGTCCTCATTGACCGGGTACCAATAGTCAATGTCACTCGAGGCTTTGTAAGGAGAAGTAGTCCGAGACACAAGTCACAAGGGGGATATGAACGCGTTGCTTGGGAGGGTACAAGACTGTGTGTTGTCTGGTGGGGTGTGGATTGGTCCATGGACAATTGATTCCACAAGGGCGTCATCGTGATGCAAATCGGGTGATTGGAAAGGGGAGGGAATAGAATTCTGTCAGACGGGCATCCCTTGCCAGTTAGTTGTGACAGATCGGAAGGAAAGAACTGGAGTAGGGGTGTAGTATGTAATGGTCTTGGACGAGTTGAGTTCAGTGGCTAGAGTGGATGACTCGGGAGTGGAGTGGATGGGGGGGGGGAATCAAAATGGAGGACTGTTCTGCGGAAATGGGGATGCAAAGGGGAATCTGAAGAGGAACGATGGGGTTTAGTGTGGTTTGGACTGGGGTAGGGATAGTGACATGGGGGCGAGTAGGCAAAGGTGGAGGAGAGGGTGGATGGGTATGGAAGTGATGTTTGGTACAAATCAGGATGTTGTCAATTCTTGCTTCTTTAAGTGCTCTTAGAAGAGTGAGTCATTGGGAGGTTAAAGCGTGTCAGAGAATCATGGGGATGTGGGGGAGTGATGCTTGTTCTCTAATGGCTTGTTCCATGACTGGAAGGTGAAGAAAGAGAGTAGAATTCTGGAGAAATGCGTTATAGAGGGAGGCAACGAGGGAATCTGAGTCTACGAGGTGGGACATGATCTTTGAGAGGGTGGGGTCCTGGAGGAAGGAGATGATTGCTTGATAGTCGTCGTCAAAGTATTCAGGATGGTGACGGGCCGCAGTAGGAGGAAAAGTGGGGATAGACATGTTGGTAGAGAGTAAAGGCTATTGGAGAGACTGTTGATTGGGACTTCTTGGCTTAGAGGTGATGAAGTCATTTATAACTACAAAGAATTGAGGCAGAGTGGCGGAGGTTGGATTCGGGTTCCCAGGTGTTTTCGGATGAGGGGTACCCCTTTCATGCAGTCAGGTACTTCTGTCGATTGATCGGGCCTTTGTGTGAGAGAATTGCTTCCACTTTGTATTCTTCCTTGTTATCAATGACGTCAGGTGGCAGAGAAGAGAAGGAGGGGCCATAAAATTCTGTGGAGCGAAAGGGGGATAGAAGAGAAGCATGGAATATGTTGTGAATCTTCCAGGTCTTTGGGAGATGGAGTTCATACGTGAGTGGGGATAGTACGCAGATAATTTTGAAGGGACCATGATGTTTGGGCGTGAGCTTCCTAGACAGGTATTTGAGATGGAGATGAGAGGCTTCCAACCAAACCTTGTCTCCAACCTTCCATGGGGTAAACCAGTGAGTAGTTTGAGCAGACATGATCTTTCTAGTGGATTCATGTGCCCCAAGAGCTTCCTTTCAAGCTTTGTCAAGGTTGGAGAGTTGATTCTCAAGGGTGGGAAGGAAGGTTTTGCCGAGTGTGGGATAGGAGCATGGTTTATAGCCATAGAGTAATGAGAAGGGGGAACGTTTGGTGGAGCTGTGTGGTGCAGAGTTATGATGGAATTCCACAGCTGATAAAGATTGCACCCAAGTGTGGGGATTGTTGGTGCAAAAAATGTGGAGATAGGTTTCTAGTTCCTGATTAGTCTGTTTGGTTTATCTGTTGGATTGAGGGTGATAAGCGGTGGAGAGGCGGACATTGTACTTTAGGAGGCAAGCGAGTTCTCTGACGAAGGCAGAAGCGAATTGTGGTCCTCTGTTGGAGATGAGTGAGTCATGGAGACCAAAGTGTTTGAACATGTTTTCGAAGAAAAGAGCCGCGATTCCTGCTGCATCGATAGACTTTGAACAAGGGATGAGAATTACCCCCTTCATAAGGCCGTGGTCGACCACGACCAAAATAGAATTGAAGCCAGCAGAAAGGGGAAGGTCGGTGATGAGATCGCAAGATAGTTGTTTGAATGGCAGGGCCATGGTGGAAACGATGGGGGACAGAGGTGGGATGGTAGGATGCATGTTGACCTTATTCTGTTGACAGACAGCATAGCCGTCCATGAAGTGCTTCATGAAGGTGGAGAGGCCAGGCCACCAGAAATCTTGTGCGACGATCGTCTTCGTGTGGTAGACTCCCATGTGACCTGAGAGGGGAGAGGAGTGGATAGAATGAAGGAGTGCTGACCAAGCAGGAGGAGGGATGTACATACGACCTTGGAAGTATAGGTGGCTGTTATTGAAGTGCCAGTCAGAGAGAGAGGCGCAGGTAAAAAGGGGGGATCCATCGTGAAGAGCGGCAAGAACTTTGATGACAAAGGGATCTTCTGGCATGGAGGATTGGATATGGCGGGCGAGGGTGGTATCGAGGGCATTGATGACAACAGGGTCGGGGATAATGGAGGCGTCGATGTTGTCACCAGAGGTGTCGATGGAATCATGGCAGGAAAGAGCATCAGCAGGACCCATTTGAGTGCCTGGGGTGACTTGCCAGAGAAGATCAAAGTCTTGGAGGAATAGTGACCAGCAAGCTTGTCGACAAGAGAGTTTGCAGGGGTCTTTGATATAGGATAGGTTTTTGTGATCAGTGATAATAGTGACAGGATGAGTGGTGCCATGCAGATACTGTTTCCATTTGTTGAGAGCGAGGATGATAGCGAGAAGTTTGCAATCGTAGATATCATAATTTCGTTCAGTAGGGGAGAACGTCTTTGAGAAGTAAGCAACAGGGCAAAGGTCATGATTTGGATCATGTTGCATTAAGACAGTGCCAGAAGCGAGAAGGGAGGCATCGGTCATAACAAAGAATGGTTTCGAAATGTTGGGGATGGCGAGAATGGGAGCTGAGCAGAAAATCTGTTTAAGATGGTTGAAAGATTTTTGTTGCAAGGGAGACCAGGTCCAAGGCTCATTCTTTCGAGTAAGGAATGTGAGGGGGGCAACAACATCGGAATAGTTGGGGATGAATTTGCAGTAGAAATTGGTGAAGCCAAGGAAGGAATGTATTCCTTTGACAGATGTGGGTGGTTTCCAGTCTGCAATGGTGGAGAGTTTCTTGGGGTCCATGTGAACGAGTCCCTGACTAATGATCATGCTGAGGTATTCTATGGTGGGGGTATTGAAAGAACATTTGGATATCTTGAGGGAGAGACCATGTTCTTGAAGATGAAGGAGGACACGATGAGTACGTTCATGATGGAGTTCAATGGTTCCGTGGGTGTGGATACCTAGATCATCCATATAGATTTTGAGCCAGTGTTCGAGGATTATGTCGGCGAAAATGTGATTTATAAAGGCTTGGAAAGTGGCAGGTGCATTACAAAATCTGAAGAACATGACTGTGGGTTCAAAGAGACTGAGGGGAGTGATGAAGGCAGCTTTCCATTGGTCGTCTTCCCTGATACGGATGTTGTTGTATCCCCATCTTATATTGAACTTGGTGAAGAAATTCACATCTTTCATGTCATTGATGAGCTCAGAGATCAAGGGTAAAGGGTAGGCATTTCAGATAGTATGGTTATTGAGGTATTGGTAATCTTGGCAGGGGTGAAGAGTTCCATCTTTCTTTGGGACGAAGAAAAAGGGGGCGGCTTGTGGGGATTTCAAAGGAACGATATGGCCAGTTTTCAGGTGTTCCTCAATAAATGCTTGGCAAGTTTCTTTTTCGGAAGGGTTGAGTGGGTAGACTTTGGCAATCTTTGGAACGAAAGTGTCTTTTAGGTTGATCATGTGATCAAAGGAGTGATGTGGGGGGAGTTGATCATAAGTGGATTTGGCAAAGACATCGGCAAAATCAGAACAGAAGTTGGGGATAGGGATTTCCTTTGGTTTCTTGGTCTGAGTAATTTCGGTGGAGATTGTGGTCTTATTGATCTGTTCCCAGGTTAATCCTTTTGGGGGAGGACACTCACAAAGAGGTCTCTCGACCCCAAGAGGGTATCAGAAAGAGAAGGTGGTAGCAATGTTTAGATCTGGATCAGGGAAGGGTAGGGTTCCATAGGTGGGGATATTCATTAACTGGGGAGGGGAATCGAAGTTGAGGGTGAAATTTTTCCAATCAATGATTGGGTTCCACTTCTGGAGCCATGGTAGACCAAGTATGACATGGGGGTGTCGAAGGCGAAGTATGAGAAAAGAAACCATATCAGAGAGATCTGAAGCAGAGATTTTGATGGTGGCTTTCCACAAAATGGATCCTTTCATATTCGTGGTTCCATCTACGTTGTAGGCGATGAGTGGTTGTGCAAGACGAGATAACTTGAAATTGCCCAGAGGGAGAAGTCGGGGGTTGAGGAAATTTCCGGTTGCTCTGGAGTCAATGAGGGCATTGGTGTCGATGGTTTTAGTTTTGCCATGTAGCAGAACAGGGAGACACATAGTTCTATTGTTGTTTCATGCTACAAGTACATTATCGATATCAAGGGAAGGAGACATCAAAGCGGCTTCCCTTCTTAAAAATCCTTGGCAGCTTGGATATGTTCGGAGGGGACAGAGTGGGTTTCTTCTGTGGGTTCTTTGTAGCACATCTTCAGGACTGAGAGGATTTCCTTCTCTCCTTTTCTAGATGTTTTCAAGGAATTGACGTATTTGTTAAGTGGGGTGGCAGCAGAAATGGCAGCAACTGGGGTAGTAGGAGTAGTTTTGGTGGTTCGTATGTTTTGGGAGTTCCTGGTAGAGGGGGAAGGATTGTTCAGGGGTTGTTGAGGAGGAGAAGGAGTGGTTGGAAATTTTTGACAGTTCTGAGCAGAATGTCTGGGGAGTTGGCATCGGAAGCATCGATTCTCTTGGATGCATTTGGCATGTTCTGTGGGAGTTAATTTGGCAATGGAGATTGTGTCGATGTTCATGGTGTTGGGGTCTCTGGTAGGACGAGGGGTAAGGGTTGGAGGGGTGCGTCCTCCATGGAGGGCGAGGATGCGCATTTTTTGTGCATGGAAGATTTTAGTCTGTTCAATCCATTTAGTGATGGTGGTGGGGATAGCCGCCATGGAGAGTATCATTGTAGTGATTTGTTGATCTAGTCCAAGAGAAAACTGGTCAATGAGGGTGACATCGTCAGTGATGCTGGCTTTGCATGAGAGGTTCTGAAAGTCAGTGATGTATTGCTGGAAACCATCGTCGATGGTTCCATTGGAGAGGTGAGAGGATTTCTGAATGAGCTTCGACAGCTCAAGATGGGTGGTAGCTTTGGTATTGAATGGGTAGAATGTTGTTTCAAAGTTGTTGGCAAATTCCTTAAAAGTTTTTCCTGTAGTAATGGTCGTGTTGGCCATCTTGTCGTACCACATTTCGGCGAAGGAGGCACCTCTTCCCTTAGACATCTTGTTAAGGGTGGTCATGATCTTGTCATTGTCGGTTATATAGAGTGAGCTGTTGAGAGTGAAGTAGGCCTTCATGGCCTTGATCCATCTGGAGGCATCAGTAGGTTCTCCAGAGAAGTCAGTGGGGAGAGCTGCTTTGAGTTCTGAGGTGTGAGAGGACATAGTAGTAGTGGGCTGTGCTGGGGCAGTGATAGTAAGCTATGGGGTAGTTGGCGGTGGTGTCGAGGGGTGAGTAAGTACAGCAGTCCTTTGCATAATGCTAGGGTACGTGGCTGGTGGTCTGTGGTGTTGGTGGCTTCTGCGGGAAGATTGTTCTTCAGGAGTGTCGATTTCAATATCGCTATCAGAGTCATAGTGGTCGCAGTGGAGTCCGAATCTGGATGATCGACTTGTGGTGGTAACGGGTGGGTCCTACACCGTAGAAGGTGGGACCTAGAGTAGTCTTGATCTTTTGTTACACATAGCATACACAATGGGCTTTAACTCCTAAGGCTTACTGACTTGAGTGATACTCACGAAAAGACCAACTCAAGAGACAGAAGAAACTAAGGAGGACAAAGAATTGGTCAAGGGGTTTCCTTGAGCGAGACTAGAATGATGATTGATCAAGGGATTTCCTTGAGCAAGGTAAAGACTAAAAGTTCGACTTGCAAGTTGCGAAGATGGGGCTTGAAAGTATGCTAGTATTGCGCAGATCAAGACTACAGTACATGTGGATCAAGTAAGGTATTTAAGGAATGGGATCACTACTAGGAAAGGGAAGAAAAGATGTAGTGCCCTGACTGTGGAAGGTGAAAGGGTGCTGCGGTTAACAGCATCAAGAAACACTCAGTACTGTGGAAAGTGAAAGGGTGCTGCGGTTAACAGCATCAAGGAACAATCAGTACTGTGGGAAGTAATAAGGGATTTCTGAGTTGAATCAGATAGTGTTAGCAAAGATGAGTCATAGATGTCCGAGATGAATTGGAAAGTAGATCTGCTTGAGTCACGGGTTATTAAACGTCCAAAATAGAAAGAAGAAGACTCCTAGCAATGAAAAGAGAATGAAGCATATGAGGATGGGAAGAAAGAATTGTAATACAATGAGCCCAGCTCATTCAATGCTCTACCTGCCACCTCTAGGCCCTCCTGCGCCATCAACAAGCCCAATCAATGGCTTGTTCAACCCACTCGCAACCTCTTTGTCACCCTGGTATGTGCACAAGCCTATGCATGCCTTGCGTTAACTTAATCCATAGCCATTGATGAGCCCAACTCATTTGGCACTCCTCCTGCCACCTTCATGCCCTCTTGCATTTTCAATAAGCCTAACAGCTTGTTTGACCACCCGCGACCCCTTCATCCTCAATCATGTCTGTCTCACCACTAGATATGCCTGCCACTTATGTTGTCAACAATCTGGTGCCATCAACAGCACTATGATAACATCTGGGCAACCAAACCCAAGACAATGGCAACCCTAGTGCCATCAATTACACTGCAACAACGATATCAACTTGTGCATGGCAGGGATGATGATGGGGACACAAATGTGCGCCCACGCCCTTACTGTTGTATTTTGTTCATCGTGTTCGTGCACTGCTTGTTCAAACAGACTCGGCTACTTCTGTATTACATAATCTTGGATAGATAACTTTCGTATTGATGTGTTTCTACCTCAGTCACAGACTCTGTCTCATACTGAGGTGAGATCAGTCCATTTATCATTCATACTTTATACTTACACTCTGTAGTACACTTCTACAGGTGCAATATATCAGTCACAGACTCCATTTCATACTGAGTACACTTCTACAGGTTATGAGCCATTTGGTGCTCTGACGAGATCACACATATATCTTTGTGTCGTCATGCATATATTCATTGGGATGGCTAGTACTACATCTGAGGAGGTTAAGCTGTCTAAGCTTGATGCGTCTGGCAAAGATTGGACCACTTGGAAGGTCTGTCTTCACCTTGCTGCTGGTAGTTGGGGCCTTGGAGGATACAGTGGCTCAAATAAGTGTCCCAATGTTGGGGCATTTTGGAAAGACTTGACATTTTCAAAAGAACCAAAATATGTTAGCTATAACTCTTGCAGAGTCATCAATAGCCCTGACCCTTGCCC
>JBBPNZ010000744.1:0-14520 GCA_038091195.1 Phylloporus rhodoxanthus | reverse complement strand
GAATTTCTTTGGAGGATGTTATCTTTCAACAGGACAATGACCCCAAACACACCTCCAAAAAGGCCAAGAAGTGGATGGAAGACAATGATATCAAAGTCCTGGATTGGCCTCCACAATCTCCAGATCTTAATCCCATTGAACATCTCTGGCATCATATCAAAAAGGAGCTTGCCAAGTATCCAAGACATGCCAAAGGAGTATGAGAGATTTGGGAAAGAGTGGTAGAAGTATGGAACAATATAGATCCAGAGGTATGTCAGAATTTGATTGAAAGCATGCCTAGGAGGATCCAAGCAGTAATCAAGGCCAAAGGAGGCCACACAAAGTACTAGAATTAGGTGATTCTGTAGATTTGATATATAGTTACAAAATTGAGTCAATGACTTGCTAATTTGAAATGACTATATCTCCATTGCTGGGGAGTGGATGCAAGGTTGGAATGACCACATGGATGGCGAATGGGCCAGGTGGATGGGCTGGGGCAATCAGATTGTGCCAATGAGGGCTTGTCAACAGACGGAACCAACCCAAAATGCTGACTAATATGATTCCCAGTTCAAATGTCTCAGGCCTCCCAGCTCCAGTCTCCAGACAATGACCATTATACCCCCTCTTCCAACTCTACCACCTTAGGCCATAAGAGAAAGCAATGAAACAACATGTGCATATCATCATGCCCTGTGCTAGGCCCCACCTCCACCTGTTCCACCAGCCCCAAACAGTGAGGGCAATAGCAACAACATGATGGTGACAACGTGTGTACAGCCTCCCTCATCCACCTCTGTCCGTTTGGCCAGCCTTGAATAATAAGAGCAATGTGATGATATGATGGCAATGGCAGCATGATGTCATCAATGACCCAATGCTGTCAATGACATACAACAACAATGATGGGCATGTGTCATATGCATGATTTTGAGTTAAGTCCAACTCCGCTATCTCCGCTACTCTGGACCTCCTTCCTTCAGAACTCCAGTGCATTCTCTACCAAGACGCCACCAGGAGTCTCCAGACTTTACCTCTGATCTCCTTATATCTTTCTTCATTCTGTTCCTTGTACCTTGACACTTTCGTATTAGACCCGCCTCTTAGATTCGACCACAGCTGTGTTCAACTGTGGACACAGCTCTGGCTTACTTTCCCCCCCGTCTCTGCCTCTGTCCATATATGAGTAATTTCCTAAACTCCACCTCCGTATATAAACCCTCTGTATTAGATACTCATACTCTAGTTTGAATATCGACTTAGATACCACTCCTCTACTCGTGTCCATCTCCGATCTCTGACCCTCTGACCAAATTCGGGGACATGATGTTGACAAGGGCGCACCACATACGGTGAAGCCATAGTCCCATCCAACCAAAACTCTGGAGTTCCGGAGTTCCCTCAGGAGTTGAACCGGTCTTGACAGCATGCCAATGCCCCCTTGCCCACCTCTGTTCATTCCACTAGCCTTGAATAGTAAGAACAAGGGTGAGGACATGATGGCGATGGTGACCCACCAGTCCCAAGTAGCAAGGGCAAGGGCAGATGCCATAATGGTGACCATGATGTGATGTTGTCCACAATGACACTTTTTTTTCTTTTTTTAATGTTTTGTCTTCTATAAGATGCTGCACCTTTTGCTAGACATGTCTGCTCTATGTATTCCTCTCTTCTGCTTTGTCCTTCTACTGGTCCGTTATGGTCTAACATCAATGTGGGTTATGTGGTGCCATATCATGCTCACAGTGTTCATACTGGTGCTGCTTGCCTATCTCATCACTCTACTTCCTCTGTCCTTTCTCACTAAGTCCCCTACTTGGAACTATAGTAGTACTTGTTCCTGCTTAATATCACTACTGGTGTTGTGGATCTCCCCTTGTGACCATTAAATTCAATTTATGTGAGGCTATATCTTTAAAAATTGTGGTGGATACTCTAAGAAAACATGGCAGGACTACTCCAAAAATGTAGCAGGATTACTTCGAAATACAGCAGAACCACTCAAAAATTGCATAATAGGAGTAGCACACATGGAACACAGTAGGAATAAGTGTGCATATATTATGCCATACACCTCCAATACCACTTGGAGGACACTATAATGACAACACAATGTTGTCAATGGCCCAATGCCATGATCAATGACATGATGATGATGACACCTGCACGGATGGCCTTGCCCTCTCTCCATCTTGCCCTCTCTCCTTCTCACCCACTCAGCCACCTTGTCACCTCACATTCTCACATCATCTTCATCCTCTCACCTTCCTTGTCATATTACCCATTCCCTTTCATCCTCACTCACTACTGGTCATATCATCATCACCAGGCTCTTGCCCTCTTGCCCATTCACCATGCTTGCCTGCCTGACATGGCACCAACACCACCACCTGAAGGACACAACAACAACACTAACATAGCCACACCCCAACAATGACATGTACATGACCACACCCACACCACCACCTGGATGACAGGACAACAATGACAATGATGCCATGTGCTCAACTGCTCCCACACCACCACCTACAGTAGAGGACACAACAATGATGGCCCAGTGCCATCAATGACACAACAGTAAAGACATTGATGCCAGTGTGGTTGCACCCATACTGATAAAGGACTGAGGGCGACTAGCCAAGGTTGGGATCAACTCAGGACGACTCTGCAGTCCACTGTGAGTAACCAAAGAGGCTCAGAGTGGACTTGCAGGGAAATGTGCGCTTCAAATAAATACTAGCAAACAACTGGAAAGCCACATCAGCCACATCATCAGAAAGTGAAAGAGGTGCCACACAAGCACAGAATAAAGCTAGAAAGATGTAGAAAAGTGGTATATAGCAAACTTGAATATGGAGAACATTATGAGAGTGAAATGAACATGAATAGAGTGTGAAATCACTGAATCTAACACATACTACCACCTAGAGAACATGACAATGATGACAATGCCATGTTGTTGATGACCCAGTGCCATTAGCGACACAATGGTGACAATGAATGTGCCATCCCCATATCCTAATGACAAGAACACCCACCCTTCCTCCTCTCCTCGTTCTAAAGACAACACAATAATGACACAATGGTCGACATGTCATTCTTGCCACAGCCTCATCCTCACCCACCTTACCACCTACCAGACTTGTGGATAAAACCCATGGGTTTTGTACTCATACCCATAACAGGTATGGGTATGGATCTGAAAAATAGAGCACAGTCATCTTTCAATGAGACCCCTGAGCTTCCCATCCCTTATGCTATGAGTTTCATTCACTTTGCCTTTCAATTTTCTCACACAATCATGCAGGTCATGCCAGCCCAAGATGTATTCTTTTGCCATATACTTTTTGCAGGTAGCTTGTGTCTTGATATCTTCCCAATGAGTTGCTTTGCCACCTCATTCACATCCTCAATATGGTAGGTCTCTGTAGTTGTCCACTACTGATTGAACACTAATCTTTGCACTGCTAGAGGAACAATGTGCATGTTCTGGCCATTTGCACCTATACTAGTGAGTGTCGCATGGATCTCACTGTTTCCAAAATCACAAGCCTGCCCTTTGTTGTGAGTTGCTGTGTATGTTAAGCAAGTGTGAGTGCCATACTCGCTTACTATTGCTTACTAATGCTATCACTAACCAGTCCACACACTGTTCAATGTCAACTCTACACCATACACTGCCTACTGACACGCATCACCCACAACCCCTCCAGTGCAGCCAAATGCATGCCTCAATGCACATGCTTGCATAAGCCATGTCCTCTTCTCGACCTGCATCTGACCTCACATCCAACCCAGCCCCAAGTTGACAAAAAATAGCTAAGTACCATCCAGCAAATCAGCCCGTTCATCACACTCACCACCCCTCCCAGCACATTCATGCCTGGACTGTGACCTGGCCATTCATCCCCAACTAGTTTGCATCCAACCTTGCCTCACTCAACTAAAAAAAGCTAAGTAGTACTGGCACCCCATTCGACCTGTTCACTACACCCACCTCCTCTTCCAGCCTGTTCACACCATCTGCATGCTGCACTGTTCATACTGCTGCACAAGAGGTGTGCTCTCTCTTGGCTGTTTCAGTCATTTGCTCAAGTGATGCGTATCCTACACAGTAGTTCCTGCCCTTGCTAACACACATTATAATGGCCCAGCCTTCTTGCCCTCTCCTGACTTCACAATACATGACAACAAGTGACACAGTGAACAATAGCAATGCACATGACATCACCTGCTACCTCTGCACCCTCTTATGGATCATCAACAAGTCCAATGGCTTGTTCAATGGCATTGCCCACCACCTCCATTCTCACTCAAACTGTTGAACAAGCTGTCCCACTTGTTTGACAGTATCTGGATGCCTCTACATTTCCCAACATTGCCAATGAGCCCAATGGCTCTTTTGACATGCCACCTCCACCACTGGCCATGCCACTGCATGATGCCATGTATTGCCAACACCAATAGTGTCATGACCATGACCACACTACACTGGCGTGTGACATGGGACACGACAATGACATATGGGCCATGACCATGACACACCAATAATGAGGGGACAACAAAGAGGATAGGAAGATGATGATGATGACACCATAATGATAATGTGTGTGCAACTGCACCCACACCATCAGATGTGGTGACAACAAGGACAAGGGTTACACAAGACAACAATGTCAACGAGGATGAGGGTTACACAGGACAATGATGCCAATGCAGGCGCCCTCACCCACACACCCACATGTCCCCCTCTAGTAGTCAATGAGTGCAATGGCTCGTCAACATACCCTATGTACCATGACACACAGGATGACAAAGATATGTTGAGGGCATGTGATGACGACAATGACCACACGACAATAGGAGAAGTGATCACCGCCAGGACACGATGGCAACAAGGACCCAACCCCAACTGTGATGCATCAGGGATGAGGTTATGACAATGGGGGGAAGACAACGACAATGCAATTATGACCACAACACCAACATGTTGAGAATGAGGTTATGATGACAGAGAGGGGACAATAAGGAGGAAGATGATAATGACATGTCAAGGACAAGAGTGCAACTGTGACCACGACCCCACCATGTTGAGGATGCAAAACAATGTACCAAGGAGAGGAGACAACAAGGAGGATGTGAGGATGAGGATGCAACCACATATGACAAAGAGGAGACAATGAGGGTATGACGATGATATGATAACCATGATATTGTGGTTATCACCTTGTTGTCATTGCCATTGGGCAACCGATACCTACACCAAGACTTGTGCTATTGCCTAGTGTAGCATCATGCAGTGCATCTAAAATAGTATCAATTCCCCCCATTAATTGGTTGTTGGATTTGGAAAATATGCTATGGGCCTATATATAGACAGTCTACAAGGATACAACAGGCTATGTAAGTGAAGGGTAGCTATGTGACTGTCAAGGTGCTACAGGAGACACTTGGCATATACATATAGCACTATATAGCTCATGTATATAGCAGTGTGTCATTTCTAGATAAGTGGAATGTTCTGGTGCATGATTGCAGCTTGAGTGAGTCACCTGGCCAGCACTCAGCCCCACAACACACCAACATAAGCTGCATGACACCACGTGATATTCCCCTATGTTGTTCTCTTTGAGCCTGCTCAATCTGGGAGTCCCCATCGCCCTTCGAACTCACTCTAAAGGGCAATGCCCCGATCCCAGCAAATGAGGGGGCAATCACATGATCACTGAGTAGGAAAGGGGGTGTTTGCATGTTTGCGACCATCTCAGTGAATGAGGGGCATTTATTGCACCCCCCAGCTTCAACAGGGGAATGAGCACACTATTCAAAATGTGCCACCCTGCTGCCCCTCCTTACGCCAGCCTCTCCACCTTCAGTATCGGGGGGATAATGTGAGGCACGATTATTTGCCTTGCCATAGCTTATAGTATTAGATGGTACAACTGTCTGTACTCTGTGGAACCTCTGGAGGAACATGCATATGTTGAATCGATTGTGGGAGTCATTATAACAATGTGATTACCAGGGTGTCCTACATGGACCAACTATGCTCACAGAAGTGCACCTCTTTTTTGCACCCGCCTCCTCCAAGTTGGACCTCACATCTCTCTTGACCCCATGAGGTGTCCTAGCCTTTACTACAGGTTTGTCGATGGCCTTGGAGATAGTGTTGCACCAAATGAGGATCAATTTGACATCACTCAGTACAATCTTCATGTCCTGCAAATATGCAGGAACATCAGGATATGCACAAGTGATTCTATTTTCCTCCTTCATTTTGATGTCTCACAGGATCATTCCAAAAAACATAAGGTGATTCGCCATGTAAACCCTAGTGTAACGACCAGTTCTGGTATTGACCTTGACATCCAATACCTGAGGTCCCCATGTATCTCACTTCATGTGAGTCTCATGGCCTACATGATGTCGAAACTTGAAGAACAGCAGTAAAAGCTCTTGGGCAGATCCCTTGGCATCCTTGAAGTTGTTTCAAAATCAAATCTTCCAACAAAGGGGCCATTTACCTCAAGTGTTTCAATCACCCTCATAGCTTTCCTATACTCCACCTCTTTGCTCAGTGACATCAAAAATTCAAGTGTTTGATCCCAGGTTCTGGCATCACTTGGGGATCTTAGTGGTCTCCACATGATTTCATTACATTCAGCATCACAAAGCTGTTCTTCCAATTGCTGAGCCCAGAGTATGATATTCAATCTCATTGTTAAGAATAGATGCTTCTTTGAGACTCAATGGAACCTTTGGATACCACAGGCTATACTCCCTTTGACCATTGATGTATTCCTTGTCATGGACAAGCATCTCAGCAAGTAGAACCATGAGTGACATTTCAAAACGGCTTCATCACTCTCCCAAGTCACTAAATATATTAGTAATAAACAGATCATCATGGTCTTTAGATCATGCATGGCATAATGGTGGTAGAGAATGACTATTGTATTCCCAGTCAATGCCTCCTGAAATTTGGATTGGATAGGGTTCCTCGTTTCATATCTGGGAGAGAAAGCTCAGGACATTTATGAATAAAAATGTATCTCATGCATACTAGTACTGAATGCAGAGCATTGACAAGTTTCTTGTACCATTTTTGATCAGTTAATGATGATAAGAAAGCTAGCTGGCTTTCCCAATCCATGTTGGAAAATTTAGGACTCTCAATTGCCCCATGCAGAAGTCTAATCATTTTTGTCAATGTATTCTGGTTTGAGGATTTGTCTTGTTGCCGTGTTGTGTGTGGAGGAGGGTGTTTCTTGGGATCCCTTAAGATTTCTGCAACATGGTTATCAACTTCTGGATAGAACATATGAAGAACTCACATTTCTTGATTCTTTCTGATGCTGGAGAAACAGCTGGTGAAGGAGATTGACTTTGAAGAGGGATAGTTGGCAAAGTAGATACCCTAACAGAATTAGATGGTGTTGAGGTGATTTCCTTAGACTGGACAGCAGTATTCTGCTGATGCAATCTTAGTTTATGAGTGAAGGTTCTAGCTAGACCATGTTTGTCAGAAGGCATGACTGCCATGTGAAAGTCAAAAAGTGGATTGATGTATGAAAGATGAACCCTCATACCTCTCAGCACAATGTCTGCCTCTGGTGAAATACATATCTGGTAAAGAGGATCGACTTGCAGGCTGGATAAAGGGTAAAGCACCAAGTTCCTCTATGTTTGAGTCAGAGCCAGTAGAGTCGAACATAGAGTCTGTCACTGGTGAGTGACAAGTCTCCAACTTTAAAGATGAAACCTCACACCTTTTGACACAATGTCTGCCACTGGTGAAACATCTAGTGAAGGAGATTAACTTAGGGAGTAGATAAAGGGTAGAGTATCAAGTTCCTCTGTGTTTGAGTTGGGTGACATAGAAGCTTTCTCTCAAGATGTGCCAGAGCTAGCAGAGTCAAACATAGAGTCTGTTACTGGTGAGTGACAAGTCACCAACTTTTTCAAGACCTTTCAGCGATGCTGTTCACTGAGCTTGAACTGGAAAGCAATGTTAATGTCAGGGTCATCCTGGCAGACTTTGATTTGTTGTAGAATGCAGATAACATCATCTTGTCATATATGAGAAGGGTTTTGTAATATCACATCGGAAGGTAGGTAATCTGCTATGATGTCAATAAAACTCTCAATGTTATGTTGGAGCTCTCCTCAAGGAATTCTTGTCAAGTCTGCACTAGTGTTAAACTGATAACACTTTGTCAAGTAATCATGCAAAAGAATCTTTATGTCCACAAGCTTCTCTCCAGCAAAATTAACATCAGGGAGTAAGGGCAATCTAACTCCAGACACCTTTACTGCTGGTGCAGATGGCTTCTTCACTGGAGAGTCATCTTCTGTAATTCCATGTCTTTCATATTTTCATATCATCCAACATAAAGGGTACTTACTGTCATATATCTGGCTAAGATACTTTTGCCCATTGCTCTTCTATATTCCTGAACTCCCTCTCATATGACTTCTGGAAAGTCTCCACATTCCCATACATGTTGTTATGATCCACACTATATATTCTTTTCAGACAATTAACTCTTCACATTAAGAGCACTTACAATGATTGAATGATCTTTCATTTCGCATTTTGAAATCCCCACAGCATTGTCATTCTTATGCCAAATCTTTTCCACAAGGTTTCTATAAGCTGCTGCATGAATACAGCCAAATGTCTTTTACATTCCCTACATACAGTACATATGAATGTCAAACAAGACACACATTCAAAAGCATGATAATTACTTTTCCTATATAGCTAGTGGAGTGCCCTGCCTATTCCACTGCTTGATGATCTGCTAGAAGCTATCTATTTTCTGTTTCTGAAGCTTCGCCCTTATTTAAGTCACTGCCTTCCAATGGTATTGAAGATAGTCCAACAATCCAGGCTGACTATTCATCATCTCCAGTGCAGTGGCTTTGATCTCTTCAGCCTTTTTGTCGACAAATACCAAATATCAAGAAAGTTTCTTAAAGAACTCTGTTTCACTTTTCGCCTGTCTTGAATGATGTGACAGCCAATTTTTAACAGACTGAACAAATAATTGAAACATCAGGAATGTGGAAATATCCATTATATTTTACACTCACAGTCTTTATGTTGTTCATTGCCTGGACATCATCTAGTTCATTGGTTGCAGCAAGTTTTTCAGCTAGTTCAGTGACAAACTTGTCCTTTTGAACCACCTTATCTTTTCTAGTGATAGTCTGGTAATCCTGAATAGCATCATTGAGAATGTCAATCTGGGCATCCATGAAATTCACTCCAGGCATGTTGGAGAGTAGAATGGAATTGAGGTGATTTGGTGAATGACACTGAACAGGAGGGAAGGTGGGACAGAATGAACTCTGCATCCAAGTGGCTTAATATATGCAGAATAACACATAGTGATCTCCAGCAAATACCTAGATGATATATTAATGGCAGATGACAAAATAAAAACAACCCCCTTCTCTTCCATCATTGTTCCATCAACATCATGACAAGAACATGTTGTTGAGAAGTACAGACCAGCCAAACCCTTTGGGTAACACTCATGGAGAAGCATACACATCATGGATGTCAAAGTCATTTCAAACCACAAAAATTTGTGTCATCGAGAGGTACAACCTCTCCAGATATTGCTTTGTGTTGCCTATCAAGCACAAGTCTGATTTCTTTGATGCTTTCAAGATGTTCAAGGCATTTGCTGAGAACCAATCTGAATGCAAGGTGAAAGCCCTACAAGATAACAAGAGTGTGGAGTACATAAGCAATGCTTTTGCTGAGTTCACCACTCACTGTGGCATTCTTCGACAGCATACTGTTAGAGCTCACCCTCAGCAGAATGGGGTTACTGAGCGAGCCAACAGATTGCTTAGTGAGTGCATTACTGCCTTGCTTCATGAATCTTGCCTGCCTCCTGCATTCTGGGGGGAGGCATTGGCTATGCTTGTCCATGTCTGGAACAGATGTCCTACTGATGCTATTGTTGGTGCAACCCCGTGTAGAAGGACAAGCATCCAACATTTGGCTCTCACTTTAAGAAGTGTGTCTTTATTGGTTACTGTATCCTGATGAGTACAAGGCCTGGAAGTTCTACAACCTCGAGACCCGTGTTATCATTTCTGAATGTGTAGATTTTGATGAGCGAGGTCCTCTCCCTATTGCTCCAGCTTCTGATCCTCCTATGCTACCTTCCTCTTCTTATATCCCTCCACTTGTGATGGATGGCTTGAATCATAATGAGCCTCATGTCTATGGTCCTAGGGGGGAGTTGGCTGATCAGCATGCCCCTACACCTGTGTCTCCACCTGTGACACCTCCTCCTAAAGCTATTCCTGCTCCTGCTGTTGTTCCTCCAGTTGTTCTGCCTCCAGCTAGTCCTATTGGCATTGGTGCTCAATTGCCCAACAGACAGCAAAATCCTCCTAGAGAATGGTGGAAACTCAGTTCTTCCCAGCTGAATCCTCATGTTGATGAAGGAGATGATGATGAAGACATAGATATGGCCTCCTCAACCACTTCCCAGACTCTCCCAAGGACTTATCATGATGTCATGAATCAAGAGGACTCTGCTCAATGGCAACAGGCTGCTTTTGATGAGTTACATAGGACCCACTGCTGAGATTCTGGGTATCAAGATTGACAGAGATTGTTCCAAGCGCTCTTTGACCATCTCTTAGTGCCAATACTGCATTGATATGCTTGACCACTTTGGCATGGTGGATTGCATGCATTCTGTTAGCTATGGTGCTACCATTGGCTTATTGCAGTATTCTCTTTTGCTACATCAAGGGTACTATAGACTATGGCATCACCTATTCTTCTGATTCTTCGACTTCTCAGCCATTCTCAACCTTCTCAAATGCAAACCATGGTGGTTGCAGGGACTCTGGTCACTCTACTAGTGCATATGTTGTCAAGATTGGATCTGGTACTATGTCCTAGTCATCAAAGTGTCAGTCCATTGTTGTCTTGTCCACCACTGAAGCAGAGTACATGGCTGTCTGTGAGGCTGGTAAGGAGATCATCTGGATATGTCAGCTGTTGCAGGAACTGGAATTTCCTGTACCTGTGAATTCTGTTCTGTGGATGGATAACCAGTCTGCTATCTAGGTTGCTAAACATCCAGAACATCATGGTCACATGAAGCAGTTGGATTTGCACTAGTTCTGGTTGTGAGACAATGTGGACAAGGATATCATTTCTCCCTCTTTCCTCTCCACTACAGATATGCCTATGGATCTCCTGACCAAGTCCCTGCCTTGCATGAAGGTCCAGTAGTTCTGTGAACTACTAGGCCTGGGTAGTTGTGCAATCAGGGGGGAGTGTTAAATTCAGTGATTTCGCACTCTATTCATGTTTCTTTTACTCTCATGATGTTCTTTATATTTAAGTTTCCTATCTACCACTTTTCCTCATCTTTCTAGCTTTATTCTGTACTTGTATGGTACCTCTTTCACTTTATGATAATGTGGCTGATGTGGCTTGCCAGTTGTTTGCTAGTATTTACTTCAAGCCCACATTCCCCTACAAGTCCACTCTGAGCTTCTTTGGTTACTCACAGTGGACTGCAGGTAATGTATCTTTGCTCTATACTTCTAATATCATCTTTGGTTACTCACAGTGGACTGCAAAGTCATCCTTAGTTGATCTCAAGCTTGGCTAGTTGACCTTAGTCCTTTATCACTTAATGTTCCTTATATTATCTTTATTGATGATATTATCATTCCTATTACCTTTCTCATGATGTTTGATAATAGAGCTGACATATCATTTGGCATCATTATAGGACCTTTTCTCACCTTTATCTTTTATATCCAAACCATGGCTTCTGCCAAGATCAGATCTGAATTCACTTCTCATCTCAAAGTCCTAGAAGGTCCAACAAACTACTATGTTTGGGCATCCCAAACATGAAACTGTCTCAATCTAATGAGAGGTGGTGTCCACTGGCAAATCATCAAAAGCATTAGCCTTTGGTCTGCTCAGGCAGATGATGATGCTAAGAATAAGTGGATTCTTACAGATCATCAGGCTCATGTCTTGATAGGAGGATAGTTATCTGCATCTATGCAACACCTTGTTCCTTCCAAACAAAGAACTACCATCATCCCTACAACAACCACTGTCTCTGCCCATATTGGCGAAACCCACTCTATGGCCAAACATTTGTGGGAGAACCTTGCTTTTCTTTACAAACCAAGTGGTGTTACTGCTATCTTTGTTGTTTTTCAAGAAATTCTTTGTTTCCACTTCCATCAAAGAAGTAAGCTAAGTATTCAAATTGCTCAATACCAAGGTCTTATTCATCAAACTGCTGAAACTGGCTTGGTTCTTGATGACAATATGTGTGCAATGATCATGCTCAATGTCTTATCTAGCACCTATAATACAATTGTCACTACTATTGTCCATTCCATTTAATCTTCTGATTTTGTACTATCTATAATTGGAAAGACTATCCTTTAGAATTAATCCCTTAAAAAGGGAATGCATCACTTATCATCCACTCATCTTGCCTCTAGGATTGTGAACCTCTCAAAGAGGAAGCAAACTGGACTGCTATTATCCAGAATGCTCCTGTCAACATGAGGTGTTCCTTGTGTGGATGTACCAACAATACTACAGATCACTCTTGGTTAAAGAACAAGAAACCTCAAATCAAATCTTCTAGATTTATCCAAAAGAGACCATTCACTGATACATAAGTAGAACAAGGAAAAGGGATATGAGTTAAGGCATAAACTGAAAGATAAGAAAGGCAAAGAAAAGGCTAAAGCATATGCATATTATATCCTTGATGATGAAATAGAAATTGCCAATATGGCTTATCTTACTGATATTTTAGAACAAGACAAGAATCTACCAATAGAAGCACACTCTGCTTCTATTGAGACTGAAACTGAAAATATGGACAAGTACTCTAATCTGTTCAAATCTTCTGTCATCAATATTGTGGACTCCATCAGTCAAAGTTGGACTCCACCTACTCTAGTGTAGAAAGTAGATTGGATGTGGTGGTGGGGTGTGAGTTGTCCCAAGGGTCCAGAGGTAGGGTTGTTGAATCAACAAGTTTGCTTTAATCTAGACACAGAATCCAGCAATACATAGCCATGGACCTGGAAATGGACAAGAAAAAGAGATGATGGGGGATGAAAACTTGATTTCAAATTGTAAGTACAGGGTTTTATAGGCTAATCTACCTATGGAGGATGCAAAGTGCTGGGGACTTGTGGAATGATGTGAAAGTAAGCCCTATAAACCTAGAGAGTAACAGCTCTCTACACTAGTTGAAATAGAAATCAATCTCTGAAAACCAGAAGATGGTTTTGATGTGGATATGGCTGCTACTTCTTGGATAAATCCTATTCAAATCCTTGAACCTGAAGCTACAGGGTCTGAATTTGACCAGTCCTTTCTTGAACCAGTCTTAGACTGACTTGCCTTCCTTTAGTTGTCTCCCAGGCCAGCTTTCCACTAAGTCTTCCCATTCTACTGGTCTGAAGACCAAAATACCAGAGCAAACTTCAAGAATTAAGGAAACTAGAAGGAACACAGGGAAACAAACAAAGAAAGAAGGATATTTTGGAGATATGAGACATACAGTACAGTACATCTACAGGCATGTGGAAACATAGCCTAGACTCCAATGTACTGGTTGTATAGAATGGTTATGATGGACCAACAGGATACTTTGATTCAGAATATGATGATCCTTACCTATATTGTGGCATGTCTACATCAGAGCCCAATTCTAAGACCTTATCTCAAAGAAATTGGATGGTTGATAGTAGAGCTATCAACCATATAACACTATTCCTTGAAGACTTTATTTCTTGAAGTCATGGGGAGAAAAATTGCAAAGTTGCAAATAGAACTATTATGAAAATGACCAGACCAGATCACATCATACTTAAACCTGGAAACTGAGTGCCCCTTATCTTATGAAATGTGTGGCATTCTTCAGATTCCCCATATCAGTTGCTCTCAATACTGGCATTGACCAAATTGGACTACACTACTGAGATTAATCAAAGAGCTACTACCATACAGAACAAACATGGCCAGACAGTGATACAGGCATCTGCCTTATCTCCCAATGGAGGACTACACTTGTTTCAGTCATCTCAGATTAAACCAATGCCTAGTTCAGCCATGTCTTTACAGGAATCAGACTCAATTAAACTCTGGCACTATCACTTTGGACATGCATCTCAAAATGCCCTCTGAAATGCACACAAAACCTATATAAGTTTTCCTCCTACATATATCTAAATCTGAGCCTACAGAACAATTCTGTAGCAGATGTACAGTGACTTCCAAAATTGAGTCAATGTTTTGAGATTTTGAAGTGTTTGTTATATAACTCAGGGGAAAGAATAAATAGAGTCAAAGTGTAAGTAGGTGGTGGGAAGCACATGCTCCTGGCCATGTGTGAAAAAAAGATTGATGTAATTTGAATATGTATCCATGGAGATATAGTCAATTCAATTCAATATGTCATTGACTCAATTGTGTAACTACCTGTCACATCTGTCAAAGTT
>JBBPNZ010000743.1:0-14534 GCA_038091195.1 Phylloporus rhodoxanthus | reverse complement strand
TAAAACTAGTGAGCACGGTCGTTCGTGGCTGCTTTTGTGACATTTACACATCTGACCAGATCTCGTACCTGACGATGATGCTTTTGCCTGCAAATTATCTTTCCGTGCGTTGTCCGTTGTACCAGTTTTGCCCGTCGCTTACAGCAAGGTCGACAGAGCGTGTTCGGAATGAACGTTAAAGAGATCGGCAGTTCCACCAACTACTACCACTTGTTTGTCTATGTCGGGTACACGTTGGTCCTCACTTTGATGGTTATCTGGGCCATCATTGCTATGCAGGATAAAAGCATCTTTCACACAGGTGGACGGGGTAGACTTGATATCCGACGCATCGCATGGCCAATATTCTACAGCTACGAACGGTTGAAAAAGATGGTGAACGCAGTCAAAGAATGGTGTCGCCGGCGAGGCGGTCGAGTTTGATGTATTAGTAGGGACTGTTGGGTAGATACGGGAGCTAAAGTACTATAGACTCCCGAACATTATCGGATGGATTATGACTATGTATGTATCAGTACAATGCGGACGCCTTCACCTTAGCATATGAGTAGACTTGTCAGTTGCTACATAATAATAACGCCTGTCCAAAAAAACAATGCGAGAATATCGAACCGTAGAGTCAACCCGTTGTTTTGTTGTGGCCAGTTGTTGATTCAACGATAAACATTGAATCGCATATGTACAGCATACGACAGGCTTGTCGATATTGCAGCCATCCCCTTCATGTGTATGGATCAAAGACACCTTGTGCTTACCTAGTTCGCACGAAGTTTGCGGCAGCCTTGATCCGACGGAATTGATGTCCTTGTGATGGTGACGTATCAGATCATAAAGAGAAAAACCATTGCCCCGATGGAGAGGCTCTAGCCTGGGACAGACCCTCCCGCGGAGGGGGAGCAGGACCGACACACGGTGGTGAACGCTAACTACTGACAGGATGATGCTACCTACGGGGCTTTCCAGCCACTGCGCCAGGACCCCTGGCACTGCCCAGAGGGACTCCCCCCTTGCCAAGTCCCACTGCCACACCAATGACTCTGAGTTTGTCCAAGTTGCTAAAGTTTCGTTGGCCTATTGCTGGCGCATGTTGTAACTTGTCCCTGGAGTAGATGGCATCAGAGTCACTGTTTCGGAAGCTGGGCCACTTTTTACTACAATGAGCATCGAAATGCATATGGAGTCAGCAAATTCAAGCAATGTCTAAATCTAAACATAACAAACGTTATTATCTCCTGCAAGTGGTCTTGCCCATGTTACTAGCTTTGGATTTTGCTGTCATGAAATAAGTGAGTAGGAAAATTGGCTACTGAATGTTGTGATGATACTCATGCCAGCAAGTGGCATCAGGCTCAATTGTCTCCCTCTCAAACTATCCAAGCAGTGGAAGAGCATGATCCCAGTTCCATGTCTGCAGCCCAGCAAAAACTCCTGCAAGATGCATCAAGTATGGCTGATGCAAGTTTCCAGGCCTCATCTTCTGTTAGCTCAGTGGGGACTATTGGGAGTGGTACACTGCAGTCTGCAAATATGGTCATGCCTAGCAAAAGATGGTGTGGAAAGATTAGCCACTGTGGAAAAATCAATTCTGTTAAGAGTGAAGTTTATTTCTTGTCACTTCTGCAAGAGCCAGAGGCAAAATGGAAAAGAAGTAGGTCCTTGAATCTGCTACATACCCACTATAACATGGATGTTGTCCTTGGGTAGTCATTCTGGGAAATTTTCCAATAACTTACATCACACCTCACCCAACAACTCTGCATGATCTGAAAGGGTAAGTCTACTAAGGTTATCTTTATAGGGCCTGAATTCAGGGGTCATGGGCTTGTAAAGATGGAGCTAGGGAACTGCAGGGGTACCAGGCACCCATGGCGGGTCTGGGGTATGGGTACCTATGAGTATGGGTACAGGTTAGGATCTGCATACCTGCATCAAACCCAGTACCAGTATTTGTGTGAAATTCTCATAGCCATCAGATCACCATTTGTACCATGACCAATATAATATTAGAGTTACATTCTAGGAACATATTCTGACATACAAGAGGGTAACATCAATGTAAAATTTCCTATCACACCACCATGACTAACACTAACAAATGAATCCCTCACTTGACAGAAAAAGCTCTTGCTATTTTGGAAGGAGCTCACAAGAACAAGCAATAGCTATTGGAGGAGAATGAGATTGCTACAAAGAAGCAGTGAAGAAATGACCTTGTAATGGCGAACTCCCACTTGAATGACAGTTACCAAATAGGACTGCCAACACCACATAGCAGCATAGCTGATGGTATTGCAAGTGATGTTGATGTGCAATCAGCCATAGGCGACAGTGATGATCCTAAGGAGTCTTCAAGCATGGAACTTGGTAACCTGCATATTCAGTAATTAGCACCTTACTTATAATAATTCAGAACGCATGAAGGAGGATTAGTCATCCCCTATCTATGCATTCTTTGGCCCCATACCTACCATTGCATATGTTGACAGTCTACAGATGATGGAGCCACGTTTTCAAGTGCCTTGGAAAGGGCTGCAAGCAGTCTGTGTGGCAGTTCCTTAACAAAGGCGATAAGAGATCGACAGGTAATATGTGCAACAGTGCAAGCACATTAAGACTTGTTGTGGCTGGGGCAAAGATGTCTTTAATTCCATCTGGAAGGCACCTGGCCTTGATAGTGCATGAAAGGCTATGATAAACTATCAGTCCAATGGCACTATTGAATCTGCACTAAACATAAAGGAAAAGGTAACTTACTCAAACTGATAATACACCAAGGCTGAAACAAGGTGTGCAGCACCACTTTGGTCAATTGCATGTGTAGTAACATCATCGGATAGAGTTGAGATTGTTTGCTGGGTTGTGGAAAGCCTGTGTTCATTTGACATTGTCAAAGACCTAGTGTTTCAGCATTTAATGAAGACTGGCTGATTGGAATACTACTTACCACATTCAAGTACTGTATCTTGGGACATCAAAGTTGTGTTCAGCCATGCATGTAGTTGTGTTGCTAAAATGCTACAGGTGAGTTTACATATGTACCACACAAAAGTAAAGGTGACTATAACTACTTACCAGATGTATAGCAGTGAACTCAAATTTGCCACGGACACATGGACCTCTCCAAACCACCAAGCACTCTCTGCATTTATAGTCCACATGGCCATTGAAGGAAAGCCTTGATTGTACATTCTTGATGTCATTGAGGTTGTGAAGGTAAGGAGAGCATAAATGTACTCTACCTTTTTGAGATCATGTTGATGTTAGTCACACATGGGCAAAACCCTCACTGAGACATTCATAGAAGTCCTAGATGAGTTTGGGATATCAGATAAGGTCTGTCACAAATATAATACATGCAACGTACCTGATAGGATTGAGTAGATGCTGGCAGTGACAGGGGACAATGCAACCTCAAATGATACTATGATGGAACACTTGGGTGACATTGTAGCACATTTTGGTGGCAGTGCAAGCCATATGTGATGTGTCCTGCATATTACGAATTTAGTAGCTAAAAGCCTTCTGAAACTGTTTGACGTACCAAAGAAGGGGAGAAAACGGAGCACTGGTGATGAGATGGAGATTGCAGTCTACGGTAGGAGTGATGATGAAGAAACCGAGGGTGTGGATGATGTGGATGACAAAAGTGAGGAACTTACAGATAACCTTAAGGATTGGATTGATAGGTTGAGGCATTGACCGATGATATGTGGCTCGAGCTTGAGACGCACATATGACTGCTAAAAATGATCCTTATTAGGGTAAGTGATGATCTGAAAGAGAGAATTACCATTGAGTATCATTCACACAGATACGCAAGCTTGCGCTCAAGGTCATCCATTCCACCACCATTCTATTCCCTGCATGGAAGGCAACTGTCAAGGAGTGCGGAATGCCTATCAAGATGATCCTGCACAATGTTGCCACTCACTAGAACTTGACTTTTGATATGGCCAATTTTGTACTTGAATACTGCAAGCCGATCGATGCCATCACTGACAAGTGGAAGCTTGGGCTTGCCACCTGTAGCCTGGATGAGCATGAGTGGGAGCCACTGGATCAGTTGAGAGACATGCTGAAGGTGCATGTTTTCACTTACCATCATGACTGTGATATATTACTGTCACAGATCCTCAAGGACACAACATTGTATTTCTCATGAGGCACTCCAAATCTCACAATGGTGATTCCAGCAATGGACTACATCAATGAGGCATTCACAAACCATATGCTTGCAATGGACACTATTGACCTGGCTATTTGTGCAGCCATTCAGTTGGCAAAGAAGACCCTCAACTGGTATTACACTCTGACAGATTCATCTAATCTGTATTGCATTGCAATGGGTAAGTTTTCATTGTTGATTCCAGTTGCTCACATCACACTCTTGCAGTTTTGCACCCTTCCCACAAGCTGAAGTACTTTCAGAAGGCTGGGTAGAAGCCCACTTGGATTACAATAGCACGCTGACTTGTGTGTGAAACATTTGATGAGTCCTATGCAATGCACTACGTACATGTAGCAGATCTGAACGAGGACACTTCAGATGGAAAGATATGAAGTTCTATTAGTACTCTAAATGATTACAGGAGATCTGATTTTGCACAAGAGACTGGCACTACAAATATCTTTGATAATCTCCCTACTCTCATCAAGAAGGGACAACCGAAGGATGAGCTCGATACCTACCTTGCCATAAAGGTCAAGGACTTCAAAAAGAACATGGATGTGCTTTTTTGGTGGCACAACCATCAATCCACTTATCCATGCCTCTCTCGGATGGCATTGGATTACCTGATGATCCCTGGTACATACATATGCTATAAATACTATTCTTGTTATGCGTAGCATACACAATAGACTAAGCTCCTAATAAGCTCGAGTGATGCTCATGAAGAGACCAGCTCAAGAGACTTAAAAGAGAACGAGGGTCGGTCAAAGAGGGGAGTCTTTGAGCGAGACAAGGACGAAAGTTATATCAAGGGGATTCCTTGATATCGAGACTAAGGTTGAGTACTGCAATGGTAGTTGCTCGAGAGGAGTTCTGAATACGCTAGTATTGCGCAGTTCAAGACTGGAGTACAAACAAGGTAAACGACGAGTATTTATATATCTAATACCTTGTGCACGGACTAAGGAATTGAGAAAGGGAATAAGGCTAGGAAGGGAAAAGAACATTGAGGAATGTCAAGGAATACAGGTAGACTTAGCCGTCGTGGGAGATATGGGCAGAGGGTTCGACGAAAGAAGAAGAAGAAGAGGTACACGGTAATCGGATGAGTCTGAAAGAGATGGGTCCGGTAATCAAAAGAAAGGCGGAATAAAGGTAGAAGTGTTCGCCTCTCCAGTTAGAACAATGAGCGGAAAAGAGAATCAGGACAAGGCGATGAAAGAGAAGAGAAATTGTAACAATTCTATTACAATGTATTGGTGTTAATGCTAGTATCCCAGCAACGTCTGTTGATGTTGAATGTCTTTTCAGCCATGGCCATGTGATTTTATTACACATGTGCAACTGCCTCACTTCACAATCAGTTCATGCAATCCTTTGTCTTGGTTCCTGGAGTGCAGATGGTTTTATTGAACCTACTGACACTCAGAAGCTGGCCACAATGAAGGAGATTAAAGGGGATCAGAATATTATATTGGAAGGTGAATGGGACCATATTAATGTAAACTAGTAGCTGTTTTGCACTCCATTCAAAATATCATTACTATTGCCCTATGTTGTGGGTGACCCACAGGTGTACCCATCATGGGTATGTACCCATGGTACCCTTGACATGGGTGTGTACCTGTGACTGCAGGTACAGGTAAGCCATAAGTATGGGTACAGGTCAGCACTGGGACACCTGTGGGTATACCTATGCAGTTCCCTAGATGGAGCACACATGCATCCACATTGTGAAAAGTCGCTGAGTTCTTATTCTTAATAGCCTTTTGAAAATGGAAGACTGTCTGTGCTTCTGAAATCCTGATTCCAAAGTTTCCTTTAGGATCTTCAGAATGGACCCAATAATTGAGCTCAAGTTCAATAACACCCATGGTGGCAGGATTGATCTGAGTCCACATCTAAGTCAGCAATTAGTGTGTGCTGGTCATTCATACTCTAATGGCAATGACTGAGTTGGGTGCTGAAATGAAATAAGCATTCAGCAAGTCCTCTGCGACTTTAGCGAGCAAGCTGATTGGTCAATGGTCTTGACTTCCTATAAGACCTGAATGTGTAAGGAAACCAATATACCTCAAAAAAGATTCAAACTGAGCTTGTCATATGCATGATTTTTAGTTAAGTCCAACTCTGCTACCTCCACTACTCCAAATCTCTTTCCTTCAGAACTCCAGTGCATTCTCTACCAAAATGCCACCAGGAGTTTCCAGACTTTTACCTCCAATCTCCTTATATCTTTCTTCATTCCATTTCTTGTACCTTGACACTTTTGTATTAGACTTGCTTTTTAGATTCAACCACAGCTGTGTTCAACTGTGGACACAGCTCCAGCTTACTTTCCCCCCATCTCTGCCTCCATCCTTATATGAGTATTTTTCTAACTCCACCTCCATATATAAACCCTCTGTACTCAATACTTGTACTCTAGTTCGAATATCAACTTAGATACCACTCCCCTACTCTCATCCATCTCTGATCTCTGACCTTCCATCCAAATTCAGGGATATGATGTTGACAAGGGTGCACCACATATGGTGAAGCCACAGTCCCTTCCAACCAAAACTCTGGAGTTCTGGAGTTCCCTCAGGAGTTGACCTGGTCTTGACAGAGCTATATTAAATATAAAAACCAAAACATTTTTGAACTGTCAGTTAGGAATGCAGATGGATCAGAGGATGTTTGGCACTCACAGGTCCAACAGCCATGCAGGCACTTCATCACCCTCATTAATGTGACTGGCAGATACTCATGCATCATGCAGCATTTGAGGCTGATTTGTCATTAGTGTTACAATTTCTCTTCTCTTTCATTGCCTCGTCCTGATTCTCTTCTCCTCTCATCGTTCTAACTGGAGAGGCGATCACCTTTACCTATACTCCGCTTTTCTTCTGATCACCGGACCTATCTCTTTTAGGCTCATCCGACTCCCGTGTACTTCTTCTTCTCCTTTCGTCTCACCCTTTGCCCATATCTCTCACGACGGGTAACTCTGCCCGTATTCCTCGACGTTCCTCAATATTCTTTTCCTTTTCTAGCTTTACTTCCTTTCTCGATTCCTTGGTCCGTGCGCAAGGTGCCAGATGTATATATACTCGTCGTCTACTTCACTTGTACTCTAGTCTTGAACTGCGCAATACTAGCGTATTCAGAACTCCTCTCGAGCAACCACCGTTGCATCACTCAACCTTAGTCTCGATATCAAGGAATCCCCTTGATATAATCCTTGTCCTTGTCTCGCTCAAAGACTCCCCTCTTTGACCGATCCTTGTTCCTCTCTAAGTCTCTTGAGCTGGTCTCTTCGTGAGTATCACTCGAGCTTATTGAGCGCTTAGTCCATCATATACGCTATGCGTAACAAAAGTTCAAGACTATCCCTGGTCCCACCTTCTATGGTGTAGGACCCGCCCGTTACCACCACGAGTCGATCATCCAGATTCGGACTCTTCCACAGTGCCCAAGACCCCGACAGCGACATCGAGATTGACGCCCCTGAAGAACCATCATCCCACAGCAGCCATCGCTCCCAAAGACCCCAGACCTTGTACCCTAGCATCACTCATAGGACGGTTATCCAGACTCACCCTGCTACACCACCACCCACGACCCCACAGCGCACTATCACCGCCCCACCACAGCCTACTACTACAGCAATATCCTCCCGTACCACTGAACTCAAAGTGGCCCTCCCCGCTGACTTCTCAGGCGAACCGACCGACGCCTCTCGATGGATCAAGGCTATGAAAGCCTACTTTGCTTTGAACACCACGTTGTATTCCCACGACGACAATAAAATCATGACCACTCTGAACAAGATGTCCAAAGGATGAGGCGCCTCCTTCGCTGAAATGTGGTACGACAAGATGGCTGACACCACCATCACCACCAGCAAAACCTTTAAGGAATTCGCCGCCAACTTTGAGTCCACGTTTTACCCTTTTGACACCAAAGCCACTGCCCGCCTGGAGCTCTCCAAACTTATTCAGAAACGAGCTCGCCTGCCCGACGGAACCTCTGATGATGGTTTCCAACAGTACATCACCGATTTCCAGAACCTCTCCTGCAAAGCTGGAATTACCGACGACATCACTCTCATTGACCAATTCTTGCTGGGGTTGGATCAACAGATCACCACCATGATCCTGTCCATGGCCGCTATCCCAACCACCATCTCTAAGTGGATCGACCAGGCGAAAATCTTCCATGTGCAAAAGATCCGCATCCTCGCCCTTTGAGGAGGACGGACCCCGCCGAACTTTACCACCCGCCCTGCCAAAGACCCTAACGCCATGGATGTCAACGCTATCTCCGTCGCCAAGCTAACACCAACCGAACGAGCTAGGTGTTTTAGAGAAAACCTATGCTTCCGCTGCCGCCTCCCTGGCCACAGCGCCTTGAAATGTCGAAAGTTCCCAAACACCTCTTCGACCCCTCCACGATGATTTCAAGGTACCTCATCTTCTTCTAGACCTGCCCAGAACATCTGAACCACAGAAACTACAATGTCCCCTCCTGCCGCCACCATAGCCACCGCCACACCGCTTGACGAATACGTTAACTCGCTTAAGACCTCAGGAAAAGGGGAGAAGGAGATCCTTTCCGTCCTCAAGATGTGTTATGAAGAACCACCTGAGGAAACCCTCCCCGTCCCCGCCGAACATATCAAAGCTGCTAAGGATTTTTGAAAAGGGAAGCTGCCTCAATGTCTCCTTCCCTAGATCTCGACCATGTACTTGTAGCTACAAGCAATGAACGAACTATGCGCCTCCCCATTGTGCTACAAGGAAAAACCAAAACTGTCGAAACTGATGCCCTTATCGACTCAGGAGCCACTGGAAATTTCATCGACCCTTGTCTCCTCCCTCTCGGAGATTTCAAACTTACTCATTTACCTGAACCACTTCTTGCTTACAATGTCGACGGAACCACTAACACCAAAGGTTCTATCTTATGGAAAGCGACGATCAACTTTTCCGCTAATGGTTTCACCGACTCTACCTCCTTCATGATCCTTCAACTCCGACAACCACATGTAATCCTCGGAATGCCTTGGCTCCAGAAATGGAACCCGATCATTGACTGGGAACGATTCACGCTCGATCTACCACCCCAACCATCAGACAACTTTACTTCTGGACTTAACCCCGACCCGGACCACGACATCTCCATGCTGTTCTCTTCTCGATATCCCCAAGAGGTTGAGCGGACTCTTCATGAGTGCCCTCCCTCGAAGGAATTGACAAGCAAACACATCGATAAGATTACTATCTCTACCGAAATCGCTCAGACCAAAAAACCAAAAGAAATCCCTATCCCTGGCTTCTGCTCTGATTTCGCCGATGTCTTCGCCGAAACAACCCATGATCAACTCCCGCCTCATCGTCCCTTTGACCATACCATTGACCTGAAGGATACCTTTGTCCCAAAAATCACGAAAATCTATCCATTGAATCCCTCTGAAAAGAAGACCTGTAAAGCGTTCGTCGAAGAACATCTCAAAACTGGCCGCATCGTCCCATCCAAATCCCCTCAAGCCGCTCCATTTTTCTTCGTTGCTAAGAAGGATGGAGGCCTCCGTCCTTGTCAAGATTATCGATACCTCAACAGTCATACCATCCGAAATGCCTACCCACTTCCTCTTATCACCGAACTTATCGACGACATGAAAGACACCAACTTCTTCACCAAGTTCGATATCCGCTGGGGATACAACAATATCCGCATTCGCAAAGAAGACCAATGGAAAGCCGCTTTCATCACACCTCTTGGTCTCTTCGAACCTACCATCATGTTCTTCGGCTTCTGCAACGCCCCAGCAACTTTCCAAGCCTTTATGAATCATATCTTCGCAGATATGATACTCGAACGTTGGCTCAAAATCTACATGGACGATCTCAGAATCCACACTCATGGTACCCTCGAGCTACACCACAAACGTACTCGTCGTGTCCTGTTATGCCTATGGGAACATGGTCTCTCTCTGAAAATTACCAAATGTTCCTTCAACACCCCCACCATGGAATACCTCGGCTATTATGCGTAGCATATACAATGGACTAAACACTCAGTAAGCTCGAGTGATACTCACGAAGAGACCAGCTCAAGAGACTTATGAGGATCGGTCAAAGAGGGGAGTCTTTGAGCAAGACGAAGACAAGTGTTATATCAAAGAGATTCCTTGATATCGAGACTAAGGTCAAGTGTTGCAATGGTAGTTGCTCGAGAGGAGTTCTGAATACGCTAGTATTGCGCAGTTCAAGACTGGAGTACAAACAAGGTAAACAACGAGTATTTATACATCTATTACCTTGTGCATGGACCAAGGAATCGAGAAAGGGAATAAGGCTAGGAAGGGAAAAGAACATTGAGGAATGTCAAGGAATACGGGTAGACTTAGCCGTCGTGGGAGATATGGGCAGAGGGTTCGACGAAAGGAGAAGAAGAAGAGGTACACGGTAATCGGATGAGTCTGAAAGAGATGGGTCCGGTAATCAAAAGAAAGGCGGAATAAAGATAGAAGTGTTCGCCTCTCCAGTTAGAACGATGAGCGGAAAAGAGAATCAGGACAAGGCGATGAAAGAGAAGAGAAATCGTAACATCAGCATGATCATTGGACAAGGACTTGTCCAAATGGACCCCAAGAAACTCTCCGCCATCAAAGATTGGAAACCCCCCTCTTCAGTCAAAGGTGTTCGTTCCTTCTTAGGCTTCGCCAACTTTTATCGGAAGTTCATTCCGAATTACTCGAATATCGTTGCCCCTCTGACCTTCCTTACTCGAAAGAACGAGCCTTGGGTCTGGTCCCCCCTCCAACAGAAATCCTTCGACTCTCTTTGTTCAATCTTTTGCACCGCACCTGTCCTCGCCATCCCGGATGTCTCTTGTCCTTTCCACGTCATGACCGACGCCTCTCTCCTTGCCGCTGGCACTGTCCTCATGCAGGACGACCCCAATGGTGACAAACGGCCTGTTGCCTACTTCTCGAAGACGTTCTCCCCCGCCAAGCGGAACTACGATATTTACAACAGAGAACTCCTTGCAGTGATTCTCGCTCTCGACGAGTGGAAGCACTATCTTCAGGGTACCACTCACCCCGTCTCCATTATCACGGACCACAAGAATCTGTCTTATATTCGTGACCCCCGAAAACTCTCTCGTCGCCAAGCCCGATGGTCTCTCTTTTTACAGGATTTCAACGTTAATTGAATTGTCACTCCAGGAACCAAAATGGGACCGGCTGATGCACTCTCCCGCCACGACACTGTTGATACCACCTCCGACAACATCGCTACCCCCATTATCCCAGATCCCGTCGTCGTCAATGCCCTCGATACCTCCCTCACACGTCATATTCGTTCCTTGACTCCATCTGATCCTTTCGTTCTTAAAGCATTGTCCGCCCTCGCCGATGACTCTCCCCTGTTTACTCGCGCCTCCCTTTCTGACTGGGATTACGACAATGGCCACCTATATTTCAAAGGTCGTATGTATGTCCCTCCCACTGCGCGTGCCGCACTTCTGCATTCTATCCATTCTTCACCCCTCTCGGGACACATGGGAGTATATCGCACGAAGGTCATTCTCGAACGCGACTTCTGGTGGCCCGGCCTTTCCACTTTTGTCAAACACTTCGTCGACGGCTGTGCCGTCTGTCAACAGAACAAAGTCAACACTCACCCCACAGTCCCGCCGCTCTCCCCCATCACGTCTACCATGTCACTGCCATTCAAACAGCTGTCTTGTGATCTTATCACGGACCTCCCTCCTTCCGCTGGCCATGACTCTATTTTGGTCATGGTCGACCACGGCCTTACGAAGGAGGTAATTCTCATCCCCTGTTCCAAGACCATTGACGCCGTGGGAATCGCCTCTCTTTTCTTCGAAAATGTCTTCAAATGCTTTGGTCTCCACGACTCCCTTATCTCTGACAGAGGACCTCAATTTGCCTCTGCCTTCGCCAGAGAACTCGCTTGCCTCCTAAAGTATGACGTCCGCCTCTCCACCGCCTATCACCCCCAATCTGATGGACAAACTGAGCGAACCAATCAGGAACTTGAAACCTACCTCCGCATCTTTTGCGCCAACAATCCCCACGCTTGGGCGCAATCGTTATCTGCTGCGGAATTCCATCATAATTCTGTGCCACACAGCTCCACCAAACATTCCCCTTTCTCGTTACTTTACAGCTATGAACCGCGCTCTTACCCCACGCTAGGCAAAACCTTCCTCCCCACCCTTGAACATCGACTTTCCAACCTAGACGAAGCACGAAAAGAAGCTCTCACTGCCCATGAATCTGCCAGAAAGATCATGTCCACCCGCATTACCCACCGTTTCACCCCATGGAAAGTTGGAGACAAGGTTTGGCTAGAGGCCACTCATCGCCATCTGAAATACCCATCTAGAAAACTTGCGCCCAAACGTCACGGCCCCTTTGAAATCGTCCGTGTACTATCTCCACTGACATACGAACTCCGCCTCCCAAAAACCTGGAAAGTTCACAACGTGTTCCACGCCTCCCTTCTTTTCCCCTTTCGCTCCACTGAAACCTACGGTCCCTCTTTCACTTCTCTGCCACCTGACGTCATAGATAACGAAGAAGAGTACGAAGTAGAAGCAATTCTCTCACACAAGGGCCCAATCAACCGACGGAAGTACCTGACCGCATGGAAAGGCTACCCCTCATCCGAGAACACCTGGGAACCAGAGTCCAATCTCCGACACTCCGCTTCAATTCTCTCTAGTTATAAACGTCTCCATCACCTCTAGAATGGTAAGATCCCAATTGACGGTCTCTACATGAGTATCTCTTGCGATCTTACTATCCACAACCCTACCATCCCAAACCATGTCATTCTTAACCTCCTCCGTGGCCTCCTCTTCCTTGTCCTCTCCATCTGGATCACCTACAGGACTGCGTTCCAGAAAAGTCTACCCCACCTTCTTGCCGGAACCCATCCAACTGTCTTTATTCTCTGCCGTCTTAGACTCTCCCCCTATTGTACACACCATTGAAAACAACCCCCTCTTCGCCGACGACCATGTCACCCAAGATCTTATTTGTATCTTCCATGGAACCGCTAGCGCTCTCCTTCTCCTTCTATCTTCGACACAACCTAACATTCCATTACATTTCTCTTTGTCGGAAATTTCACGTTCCACATTATCTGCTCTTCGCCACGCGAACTTTAGTACCTACATCGAAGCCTTGACGCTGGACCGCATTTATCCCACTTTTCGTCGCATCTTCCTTACTCTTCCACAAGACCAACGCGACCATTACCTTTCTTGCACAGACACTTTCATTATAAACTCTCCCACTCGCGCCCCTCTCCCGATCCCACCTCCTACTCATAGCTCCTTAGCTCTTCGCCTCTCCTCTCCTCCGCCCGCAGACACTCCCACCACAGTTGAGTCCGACTGGGCTCCCACCGACGATGAAGAAGACCCCATTACCGCAGCTATTCCTATCCCGCACGACCGCCCGCAATGGATCACTCTCCCTAATGGCAATCATTCCTTATCCTCTCCTACTCAAGTTCTTCCATTACCCGACCACTACCAACTTCCCATTGCTTCCTCGTCCACTGAATGCTTTCAGTGTCATGCTCGTGGTCACATACGAGAGAACTGTCCCGCCTATACTTGCCCTCACTGCCATGTGTCCACCCCAGGCCACCCTGTGCGTAGCTGCCTTACTATCCAATGTAACTTCTGTCGTAACTGGGATCATGGTGACCGATACTGCCCCCACTGTAACTGCAGGCTTTGTGCTCAGCCAGGACACGTCCTCGATCTCTGTCCGTCTGCTCGCGTTCCCCCATCTAACTAATTGGCGAACGACCGAAGACTCGTATTTCCCTGGGATCAGCTATTGGGGAAAACCAGGATTGACTGTTGAACCAGGAGTTCAACTGTACAAGGGGGGTAATGTTATGATTTCTCTTCTCTTTCATCGCCTCGTCCTGATTCTCTTCTCCTCTCATCGTTCTAACTGGAGAGGTGATCACCTTTACCTATACTCCACTTTTCTTCTGATCACTGGACCTATCTCTTTTAGGCTCATCCGACTCCCGTGTACTTCTTCTTCTCCTTTCGTCTCACCCTTTGCCCATATCTCTCACGATGGGTAACTCTGCCTGTATTCCTCGACGTTCCTCAATATTCTTTTCCTTTTCTAGCTTTACTTCCTTTCTCGATTCCTTGGTCCATGCGCAAGGTGCCAGATGTATATATACTCGTCATCTACTTCACTTGTACTCTAGTCTTGAACTGCGCAATACTAGCGTATTCAGAACTCCTCTCGAGCAACCACCGTTGCATCACTCAACCTTAGTCTCGATATCAAGGAATCCCCTTGATATAA
>JBBPNZ010000742.1:0-14535 GCA_038091195.1 Phylloporus rhodoxanthus | reverse complement strand
GTGTCTGCCCCATCTGTCGTGGCGTCCCACTCCCCACTCCTTCTCCCTTGTTCCTCTCGGACACATTTACTTCTTTTCGTTCGCAGTTGACCCGCCTTCCTTCGTCCTTGTTTGAGCTTCCGCCTTTGGTTGCCACGGACGTCCACCCTTAGGAAGGGGGTGATGTTAGGATCTCTTTCGCCCTGTTCTTACACTCTTGATTATCTCATCCTGATACATGTTTGTATTCCATTCTCATTCTGCTTACTCAAGATAGATTCCATTTCGTTGTATATAAGGTCGCTCGTCTTGCTCGTGTATTTCCCCATCTTCGGAATAGTTACTCGTTTGTCAGATTAGTGGTTCGCTTTGAGTCACTGCTGCGCGCTGCCTAACAATACTCTAGATTATGAATGATGAATTATAATCAATTGGTTGTGGTTGAAAGAAGCATAGGTTCAATAATCAGAACATGTAGCAGATGTATAGTACTACACATGGATATGTAAATGGAACTGCAAGGCATCTATTTATAGGTAACAACCCTAGATATCCAATTCAAAAAACAATGTTGTGGGCCTGTAGCTTCAGGGCCAAGTCAGCCCCAAGCAAACCCCCCCTTGCCCAAACATCCACAAACATATTCCCTGTCATAATGAGAAAGAAAAATACCCACAAGAAACCAAGGATACCACTGACATGTTTACCCATTGCCTTCTTCCAAGCGTGTTCCATGACAGTACCAACACCATGCAAGAGGAAGAACCCCACTACTTCAAGTGTGTCGGCACCCCAGATCATTCCTCGCATCCCAACGTCACATAGGGCACCAGAAACAGCAAAAGCACCCAAGATGGTCCCCACTCGCCCAGTTCGCCCAAAACATTTTTGCATAAATTTGCTCCCTAGCATCACGAAAGGCTCCCGAAAGAGCTGGTGCCAACCTTGTCCCCAAAATGTCGTAAGCAATGTTGACATCCAAGGAGAGTCGAAAAGAGGGGGCCACTGGGATGGGTATTGCTGGAAAAACAGCGTGAACAATGCCGCGAGCAGGTTGTAGACTGCATCAAGGGTAATGTAGACAGCAAACCCTGCAGCCAACGTGACGAGAGATGAATTCCTGTATCATTCCAGTGGGGGTAACAAGGGATCAAAGATAGTACCTACTACCACCCTTGGGCGTTGCAAAGGTGTCGGGTCCAAATGAGCGGACATATCTCCCCAGGATATCAGAAATGACCACGAGGAGGATGACTCGACCAAGTGAGAGGAAGACAAACGTCACCCGAGATTCCACTCGGAGATATGGCGCTGGGATGTACATCTTTGGTGGTCTGATCCAACCAATTCCTCTGTGGCTTGCAAGGAGATCCCAAGCATTCCACATAGCGATGGAAAGAGACACTTCGTGTTCGACCGTGACATGATCCTTGATTGCAGCGGTTCCCAATTCGCGGAGCAGTAGTCTAGTGTACGTCCTCTTTGCAAACACCCATACCGTGCATCGCATGGCAATGGTGAATATGATAAGCTGGGTGGCACGGTCTGAGCCAGTCTAGCTCTGTGCCGAACTTTGACACTTACTGTTAGTCCCAGGTTAAATCAATCATAACCCGGGTTATTCCAAGAGAAGTCTAGGGACATGCCAGCTCGAAAGGCAAGCAAATACACCATAGGAAGAAATGAGGTTCGGTAGAGACTTGTGCGCGGTAATTGTACAAGCACAGCCAGCTAAAGAAGGCTGGTAGGAGCACGGTGGCAAAGATATATCGCGTTACCACAGCTTGCTCAAAGGCGAGTGCATGTTGAAAAATATCCGATATCCTGAGAATAACATGTCAGACGGTAAATGTGTGAAGAGATGGGATGAATGACCAAGGCAAGCGTGAGATTGAATTGCAGTGACCTGCAGAACGACACGGAGAGACACGGCGCCCGAGCTGGGTGGCCTTTAAGGAGGGCGAAATGGGATACGTACAAAACCGCAATTATGTTACGGGTCCTAGGCGAGTGACAGTCTTTACCTCCGCAAACCGTCATGCCTGGATTCCAGGATAGTGGGAAGGATCTGGTCAGAACGGAATTCCTTGGACTCGCACATGCTCTGCTAATCCCACGTCCAACTGAATGCTACACGACTGGTCCAGAGCATGTGTGACAAGTGACAGATTGGCATCCGGGTCAGCATGTCAATGTTTGATCGTCTGAGTAGTTCGAATCAAGGAATTCCGTTCTGACCAGATCCTTCCCACTATCCTGGAATCCAGGCATGACGAGTTGTGGAGGGTACCGGTAAAGACTCGCCTCCTAAACTTGGAGGACCCGTAAAAACAATTCATCCTCGTTGACGTCATGACCAGAAACCCAGCATACAACAACGTTGAACAATTAGCTCCTTCGTAGCTAAAACCATTGTCAATCTCAGGCCAGAATGTCGGGACAGACAGTTAACAAACCACTGACCAGACATCTAGTCTATCGGTTTGTCTCTCAACGTGGCAATCTCATAGACGGTCTGCTCACCAGACTGGCGTCAATCGTCGACGTGTTGGAAGAAATCGCCATCTCATTCGCAACTCGGACAAAATGATCGTCTGTCCCTCACAACCATGGTAAAGTTACCACTGTCGAGCGCCCACGCTACTTACGTGCCATCTGTCACTTGCCACACAAGAACTTCCTCGTAACAGCCGCCACCGAGATGCTTGGGTTTCGCTTCATTTACCTAGAGCCCACCTGGGCTTGGGATCATCGCATCATGAGCGTGGGCGCGAAGCAGCCCGGAGTTGGCTCGTCCAAACATCAACGTGTCGAGCGCTCGCCGCTAATCCCACCAACGACCATATTCACGATCGTGACTGCGTTCAAAATGTGGAGTTCATGATAATCGAATTGCAGCAGATATCAAGCTGGAACGACATTACTCTGCGCATATATAAAGAAAAACAGGCTTACTCGTGTTAGGATCGGTCTAGATAGTCATACAACGATCGTCATTGTCCGGCCCATCCGCGCAAGCGAATGATGTTGGGTCACACATGCCGTGCATCATCCAGCATACGGTTTCACGCGGAGGGGCACATTGCACCCCACTTCGCCCACGACGCGCGGCCGTGGAAGGAACCCCCTCACCATCTCGATCTTGGTCTCCGCGCTATCACGCAGCTCAAAGACAAAGTGTTTGACAAGCACAGACAACACGGCCTGTTCAGTCTCAGCACCCATTTAAAACCCCAAACGCCATCTGTGCTCACCTTGAACTCGGCGATGGCAAAGTTTTTACCGAGGCAGATCCGGTAGCCGTCAGAGAACGTGAGCAAGTGTCGATGTCCCTGCAATTCCTTTGCCTTGGCCGGAATGCCGTCTTGGCCACTGCCGTCGTCGAGCCAGCGGCTGGGCTGAAAGACTTTGGCGTCCTCGCCCCAGATGGCGGTGGCGAGGTTGATGGAGGCAATCGGGATAGTGACAGTAGTGCCTTTGGCGACTGTCAGGGTGTCGACCAATTCACCGGATGCTGTGCGGACAGGCTCAGAGAGCGGCAGAATGCCATCTTCCAAGGCCTACATATCAAGGACGAGGGGTCAGCACAACTGTCGAAATCGACAATAACAGCAGGCGTACTATGCGTGTGAATTCATGGGCTGGCGCGTGGATGCGGAGAATTTCGTGAACGACGGCATCGAGATATGGAAGACCGTTCATGAGCTTGTCGTATGTTGTATCTGAGCCATGCTCGAGCAACTCGTTTCGCAGCTTCGACTGGATGTCAGGGTTTTGCGAGAGCTCGATGAGGGCCCACTGGAGCTCAGGGTAAGCATTGACTCGGGCGCAGCATGATTTGGCATACTGTCAAACTAACTAATTCGGAGGTGAGAGTCAGACTTTTCCCCTGGACGTTGAACCCAACTTACCGGCTGTAGTCTCATATCCTGCAACAAGCAAGGTTTTCATCTGTAAGAAAGTGAGGAAACTCTCGCGCACGTTCTGGGTCTCGGAATACCTGTGCGAGAACCTCTTCATTCGACAAGTGGGACTGAGACTGGGTGCTGTCACCTTTGACTTATCCGAGCATGTCAATGATTGAATGATGCTTTTAGAAGGAGAGGGACGTACTCAGTAATCCAATAATGGATTCAGTAACTACTCCCCTTTCCAGCTCGTTCTTCGTTCGAGCTAGTAAATTGTTTGATATTTCTTTCATCACACTGTTCATCTTCCACACCAACCTCGTCCGTGCCGTGGGCACATCCACAAGGATTGGGAACACCTGTGCCAAGAGGCCCAGAGCGATATGTGTCGCGGACACGTTCGGTGATGCACTAAGAGTGTCAAAAATTGCGGTAATCGAGGCGTGTTTTCCGTCGAGAGCACCAAAGTCATGAGAAAAACCTGCGAGGCCAATGATGTCGAGGCTGTGGAAATGCCATCAAGCCAGAAAGGAGACAAAAAACAGAAAAAGCATACGAAATGTAATTCATCCTTCAAATGGGAAATTGTATCAATCGCAGTTGCTGAGAGCATCATCTACTCACCAACGCTGCACATCGATAACGGCGCTCTCTCCACCGCTCAATTCAATGAGATTGTTCCAAGCCACCTTGGCCTTTTAAACGATAGATGAGATGAATACAGATGTGCAAGAAGTCAAAACATCACCTTGTGTGCAGAGTCGTAGAATATCGGTGTTAATTTGCGAATTGCAGCGATACTAAAGGCAGGGGTTAAAGACTTGCGTTGCCTAACGAGCTCGTCACATTCTCTTCGCCAAAATGAATGTATGTAAGAACATGCCTTCTGTGACTCTCTCCATCTGCAGAAAACAAGCCTCTGCCAAACTGTTTGGGCATGGTCAAGCACGGGCATAATAGTATACGAGGTTGACTTGCCGCGTTTTCAAGGATTCTCTTTGTCATAGGCATCCGACCATACGACCAAATTTCTTTTGCATAATAGTGCGCGAGAGCCTTGGGATCGTACAAGATGAGGCGGCTCCTGCCTAGGGTTGAGGGTGCTGCATACACGGAACCGTACTCGCGGGCCCATGATTCATACAAAGCAGCTGGGTCTTCGGAAAGCATGAGTATCCTTCCAACGCCATATACAAAGCTGGGATTAGGGGGGCCCCTGAGCCTGGTAGTGTGAAGCCGTTTACTGGACATGCGGATCAGCTTGACGAATGCCCAGACCGTTGTACAGGCAACAACAGCATTAAAGGCAAACAGAGAAGGGATGTGCGATAGAACTGCGTTGATGGAGTCAGAGAGCTTTGTGGTCACTATTTCCATGTTCATTGGATGGGAATAGAAATGTGCAGGTGAGTAGATTGGCTGAAGATACGAATGAGTAAACGTCCGCTTTAATACACGATAAGTAATACAGCTACGCAGCCCTACCAGACAAACCTGTTGGCCGGGCGGGTGCGGAACAATTAATGATTATCTGATCAAGTTTGATCTGTAACTTGGGAGCAACGTTAACCATAATTGCACAGACTTGTACAGGATCTATCATTCGATAGCATTGCTATAGGTTTCGTCTTCAATGAAGCAGTGTTGAAAGCAGAAATACCTTGGTTAACAAAGACAAAATTTGACTAAAAAGGAAAGAAGCCTATCTGAAAAACTAGCCGAGGGGGGAACAAGTACTCCCCCGAGAGTAACTAAACCCATTTTGGAATAACGCGAGGCGAACTGAATAGCTGGAGAGTCGTCAAGCGATAACGTTCAATCGTCCGCCATTGCAGATGAAGGCCGTGACCAGCTTGAAGCGTTCCGTCGATAGAGTTGGCCTCATAGACATGTCTGGGGACTTGGCAGACTAGTTCAACCGAATGAGTCTTATCGGGATAAGCAGGGCTGCACCGACTTCGTCCCGCGCCGCTCGTCCACTCCTGCCCGCTCCACCGCTCGCCCTTCTTCGCGTCGGATTTCTCCAAGTTCTTTTCCTTCCTTCTTGCTGTGTCCAGCGCAGTTTCTTTCTCTTCTTGCGCATATGGATGACTTCCCCATGGAGTCGCCCTCCAGCTTTTCTCTCCCTACCTACTTCCATCCCGATGGCCGTGATGAACACCCATACCAATGGCGTTCCACGAACTCTACGAACCTGAGTAACTCCAAGCAAGCCTCCACCCATTCCACCCTAACTAGCCTAGGAGCCCGCTCTGTTCTTCGCCTAGTTCCTTGTCCTGGATATGGCGTTCGCTGCATGCGTGTCGGACCACTCCTACCACCCGGGAAAGCAGCTCACGCCTCTGGCCAGGCTCGTGCACGCTTCGCGCTCTCCGACTCACTCCGTCACTAAAGATCGTGAGATTTAAATATTTGAAACCACATGGTTATTGTATTGCCACCAGCTATTAAGGTCCAGGACGACCACTGCCATGACTGAAGTTTGTCATCATGCTTACTTTACTGTTGATGGGAGTCGGGATTAATAGAATTCTCCGGTGGAGGTACGCGTCTAGTTGCAGATCGGCGCGACTGTCAAGGATGTTCAATGAACCAGGCCGACATATGTCAGAGAGGCACATCCTGTGACACCGGGTCCGCTATATAGAGATAGACTCCGGCCCCGTCTGCTGACTCGGCTTGACCCACGAATGATGTAATCGATCGTATAAAAGCGGACATTTGTCACCATCTTCACGCAAGATGGCACTCGCGCAATGTCGAGACACTGACGGATGGAATTGGACGTCACAGAAGAGAGAGTTTGACTTGTCTCTCTGCACCGAGGAGGGTATCATCCTTACCTCCCTACTCCTCGTCCTCGTCCTCGCCGCCTTTGTCCGCATCGCTCTTCTGTCTTATCCACCTGTCAACAGCCACGTCACGTCGCGCAACAGACGTTGGCATCTCTTTACTAAGCTTGTAAGCTTCTTGCTCATCTTTGCCTCATTTCTTGCTTATTCTATTTCAGACACTACTCAGTCTTGCTTTCTTGACCAGTCTGACCGCCCTTGTCTTCGTCATCCCTGGCCGCATCGCCACAGCAGTCAACTTACCATATTTGCTTGAACCGCTTGCGCTCTTCTTTGCCGTGTTGTTGACGCGATCAAATCATCTTCGCACACGATCCTCGTCTACCATCCTCTTGCTCTTTTGGCCATGCTACGCGGTTGCCTCGTTGATCTGGACGCGGTCTTATGTGCAAACCTTCCCTGTTGTACCCCTCGTTCCTTTGAAATGGACAGTTCTCTTCCTTGGACTGCTGTCCTTTGCACTGGAATGTTTCTCCCCTGATGATTCCCCCAGTTCGAAAACTGAAAGTCCAAAGATCACCGCCAATGTTTTTAGCATATGGTCATTCGCATGGCTTACCCCCCTCTTGCGCAAAGGATCACAGGTCATCATTACACAGGACGATCTCCCTTCACTTTTACCCCGCGACGAGTCTGCCCAGCTTGGAAATGACCTTCAACGCGCTCTCGGGAAACAGTGAGCCATACCTATGTTTGTAGATTGATGCCTAATTCCCCCTGTCATAGTCCTGGATTATGGACCGCCCTGTTCATGGCTTATGGCGGGCCCATTCTTATTGCCGTATCTCTCAAGCTCGTCCAGGATAGCTTGGCTTTCGTACAACCCGTCTTACTCGAGGCCCTCCTGTCCTATATTTCCGAATACCAGGAGAGCAAGGGTATGGGCCTCGTAGCCAGTGCAACCCCTCTCTTTGGCTACACCATTGCTGTTGTCATGTTTATTGCATCTATTGTTCAGACAGTCATCCTTCACCAGGTAACACCACACTTTGCTTGACTACCTTGCTTGGCTCAACAATACCTCTTCCAGTATTTCCAGATGTGTTTCGAGACCGGCATGCGTCTCCGTGCTGGTCTCATCACAGCCATTTACAAAAAGGCACTCGTGCTTTCCAGCGACGAACGCGGTCGTGCAACTGGTGACATCGTCAATTTGATGTCGGTTGACGCGACAAGAATACAAGACTTGTGCGCTTATGGACTCATTGCTATCTCTGGACCATATCAGGCACGTCACGCGTCCTGTCGAGCTATGTTGTTTTTTAACATGCGATTTAGATCACACTTGCATTTATCTCACTTTATAAACTTTTAGGCTGGTCTGCATTTGTTGGCGTGGCCATCATGATCTTCTCTGTACCGTTGAACACGTACATTGCAGGCATTCTGAAAGGCATGCATCAGGAACAAATGAAAAATCGAGATCAGCGCACTAGGCTGATGAGTGAATTGCTCTCTAACATTAAGAGGTAAGTGTTTTATACCCACAACTGTATAATACATCATACCGCTCCTAGCATCAAACTATATGCATGGGACTATGCATTCATCCGTCGTGTTTTGCACGTCCGCAACGATCTAGAGCTCAAGATGCTTCGAAAAATTGGCGTTGCCACGGCCATGAATATGACTCTCTGGAGTGGCATTCCGTGTATGTGCTATCCCCTTTGTTGATTCCCAGCTGTTGACTGTTGGGCAGTGATCGTCGCATTCAGTTCCTTTGCCACCGCCTCGGTGTTTTCAGCGAAGCCTCTTACTGCAGATATCATCTTTCCCTCCATTTCTCTCTTCATGCTTCTCCAATTTCCCCTTGCAATGGTATGCCAAATTACATTTGCTAATCAAGTCCTGTTACCCATTCTCATTCCCTCTGTCCAGTTTAGTCAAGTAACCACCAACATTGTTGAAGCCGTTGTTTCAGTGAAACGTCTTTCCGAGTTCTTGCACGCTGAAGAGCTCCAGGAGGGTATCGTAAAGCGGATCGAGAAACGATCTTTGAGCGTAGGTGATGAGGTCTTGTCGATCAAAAACGGAGAGTTCCAGTGGACCAAGAATAGCATATCGCCTACGCTCGAGGATATCAATCTTAATGTGTGCAAGGGTGAGTTGGTCGGCATCCTTGGGAGAGTGGGATCTGGAAAGGTGAGCTTGTGGTTCATACGCGGGAGAGCATACTTTGAGAAGTTGTTGTCTGTAGAGCAGTCTGCTGTCTGCCATCATCGGTGACATGCGCAAGATGGAAGGAGACGTCGTGTTGTCTGGTAGCATTGCGTATGCTGCCCAGAACCCTTGGTATGTGTGAGAAGCTTACCGCATTGTTGGGTTTACTCACCCATTCTAGGGTATTGTCTGCTACTATCCGCGACAATATCTTGTTCTCGCACGCATATGATGAGACGTTTTATAACCTCGTGATTGAAGGTACTCGCTTGTGGTATTTAACACGAATGTCTGTTGACTCACAGTCACGCGCAGCCTGTGCATTGAAAGCTGACCTAGCAGTCCTGCCACAGGGTGATTTGACAGAAGTCGGTGAAAAAGGTGAGTTTCATGTAAGAATGCCCTGAATATCGGAGGTTAAAATAATATGTATAGGAATCACTGTAAGTTTTGCGTTGTAGTACTAGTAACCTCATCCAATTTTTGGTTCTAGTTGAGCGGTGGACAACGTGCTCGTGTCGCACTGGCGCGTGCGGTGTATGTCAGAGCCGATCTGTAAGTTGTAAAATCGCAACTGTGGCGCCGGATTGTTAACGTGTGGATACAGAGTTCTCCTCGACGATGTCTTGGCTGCAGTTGATTCCCATGTCGCCCGTCACATTTTCGGTATATGACTTCACACCTGAATTCAAACTTTTACTGACAATGCCCCACCCATAGACAATGTCATTGGTCCCCAAGGTCTCCTTGCTACCAAAGCTAGGGTCCTTGTTACAAACAGTGTGGCATATCTTAAGCATTTTGACAAGCTCACATATATCCAGCGCGGTATTATCCTTGAGTGTGGAACCTATCGACAACTCATATCGAACCCCGACAGTGCTATCCGCAATCTAGTGTAAGTCACCTTTTCCCCTGATGGCCTGGTTGTTTTCAAAACTGGTTACAGTCAAAATCATGCTGTGAACGGGTCTTCGTCAGGTGCAGCGAGCGGGACAGGCACTCCAGCACGTCCTCGAGGGGGCGATAGCACCCCAATGACGAGCGACAGTGATATTCAGGTGACGTTCATAGACGAGGTTGCAGAAAAGGTCGTCCGGCGCGAGAGTTTCACCAAAGCGGTCATCGCACCTCTCCCTGCTGTCCGTGAACCGATCAGTTCTGGACTGTCAAAAGAACACAGCGAGCAAGGGCAAGTCAAGAGGGAGGTTTACCTCCGATATTTGCATGCGGCTTCGAAGGCGGGCTTTTTCTTCTTTGTACTTGCTTTGGTCATGGGTCAGGTGACATCGGTCACGTCCACGTACATGCTCCGTCTTTGGAGTGAGAGCAACCGAGAGTCTGGCGCAAACGCAGGCTTGAGGGATCCGAGTCTGTTGGGATATGGGTTGTTCAATTTGGTGTCGATCTTGATGTCCGCTGCTGCGGGATTGTTACTTTGGGTGTTATGCACCCTAAGGAGCTCCAAGTATTTGCACGATGGGGTATGTTCATCCGATCTTGGCAAAAATGGATTGATGAATGACGCATGACAGATGTTGGAGTCGCTCATGAGGGCACCGTTGAGCTTCTTTGAAACAACTCCTAACGGAAGGTATGGTGATTCTTGACATTTTGCCAGCCACGACGTTGACTGAACTATATAGAATCTTGAACTTGTTCTCTCGTGACATTTACGTCGTCGACATGGTTCTTGGGAGAGTGCGTGTCTCAGGCTCGTTTACCCACGATGTATATTTACGCATTGGGCTCCTAGGTCATTCAAGGTCTAGTCAAGACGGCTGCTATGACCGCATCCATTGTTCTGGTCATCAGTTTCAGTTTCCCTCCGTTCCTCGTTGCCATCTTACCTCTGTCCTGGTTCTACTATCAAGTGACTATGTAAGTCAGCTGGCCCGTCTTGGACACGCTTCTGATCGCCATATTTCGCTAGTTACTACCTCTCGACCTCGCGTGAACTCAAGCGGCTTGACGCAGTCTCAAAGTCGCCCATCTTTGCCTGGTTTTCTGAAACGCTTTCTGGCCTGTCAACTATCCGAGCGTACAGTCAAGAAGTCATCTTTGTCGCACAAAATGCGCTCCGACTCGATCGAAACCAAATGTGTTATTTCCCCAGTATCTCAATCAACCGATGGCTTGCTATCCGTCTAGAATTCGTTGGCGCGCTCATCATTTTGTTCACTGCGATCTTGGCCGTCTCTGCCGTCGCGACGAGTAATGTAGACGCTGGCCTTGTCGGGATGGTGTTGTCGTACGCGTTGAGCACGACGGGTGCATTGGTGTGTTGATCCAGGCTTGGTGTCTTTTATGTTGCTGACTTACGTCGTGGCAGAATTGGCTTGTGCGGACGGCGAGCGAGGTGGAGCAGAACGTGGTGAGCGTGGAGCGAATCACGCATTATGCGAATGATTTGCCTGCAGAAGCACCCCGCGAGCTGCCAGACAGTAAACCGCCTACGGATTGGCCTAGTACAGGACGAGTCGAGTTCCGGTGAGAGTGTTGTTGGCGTCTGGTCGGAGGTCGCTCATGTTGCATACAGCGAGTACTCGATGAGGTATCGGCCGGAGCTGGATCTGGTGTTGAAGGATATCTCACTGATCATCGTGTGTATTTTCCGTGGGGCTTTAGAGCTGGGGGATTGATGTTCTTTTAACAGAGTCCAAAAGAGAAGATCGGGATCGTTGGGAGGACAGGTGCCGGAAAGTCGTCTGTGAGTTTTATATGTCGAGTGTCGGTTATCTACTCCTGCTCATTGGGTGCTAGCTACTTCTTGCGCTGTTTCGCATCCTGGAAGCGGCATCCGGAAATATTATTATCGACGGCGTGGACATTAGCACGATTGGGTTGCATGATTGTACGTCCATCTGCTTAGCACCAGCCCGCCGAATGCGACACTGACCCGTTTTGAAAGTGCGATCGGTAATCTCAATCGTTCCTCAGAATCCGGACATGTTTGAAGGCACGCTCCGGGAGAACATTGATCCCGTCGGCGAGTATCAAGATGCGGATATTTGGGTTGCACTTGAACACGTGCGTATTTCTCCTTACTCCCTTTTATTCGTCTGACGCGTGCTCGTGTTGGCAGGCGCATTTGAAGTCGTACGTGGAGAGCCTTCCGGAGGGTCTCGATGCGCAGGTATCCGAAGGCGGTTCGTCGTTGTCGTCTGGGCAAAGGCAGTTGTTGTGTTTTGCACGGGCGTTGCTGAGAAAGGCGAGTGCTACTTTGGGCATGAATGAGCAAGCATCGCTGACGCTATCTGACAGTCCAAGGTACTCGTGCTCGATGAAGGTACCATCTCCTCGTTCCTCTTTGCATCATGTGCTGACGCGTTGTTGCAGCGACGTCTGCGGTTGATTTGGACACGGACCGTGCGATTCAAGATATCATTCGGGGACCTCTGTTTGACGATGTGACCATCCTGACGATCGCGTACGTGATATTCCTTGTCTTTCTTCGATATGTATTGACAAGCATGGAACAGACATCGCTTGAACACGATCATTGAGTCGACGCGCGTGTTGGTCCTCGACCAGGGTTGCGTGGCCGAGTTTGACACGCCGGAGGTGTTGTTGGCGGATAGGTCGAGCCGATTTTTTGCGATGGCGCTCGAAGCGGGGTTAGTGACGGATGCTGAGGGTGGGCAGGTGGAGACTGAGGAGGGGACAAAAGGCAACAAGGAATGAATGTCGCCGGAGTGATTCGTGGAGATATTCATAATTGGAATGTCAGATTTGATCTTCCCAAGTACACAGATTAGAGTCGATCTACCACAGGTGAAATTCACTCGGACAGCGGCACACATAGATACTCAAGATACCTAATGTGTCTGCCAAATGTTGCACTTGCACTCGAATCATATTCTCAAGGAAGGCAACAGAGTTGCGCAACCTCAACGCGTTCCGTGGCATAAGTAGGGGAAAATAGTATGTACGACATAATGCAGAAAATATTTCCTAACACATGAGTACAACAAGACAGCGGGCCAACATGTAAGATCAGTGTGTGAAGCCCCAGGCAACATCATTTTAGAGCTTGCCAAGCGCGGGGGCGTTGGGGTTCTGACCGGCGGCCTTGGCACGTTTGCGGAACATCTGGGTAGACTTGTAGCCACGAATGCCACCACCCCAGTGACGACGTTGCTCCTCATACTTTTCGGAGCTACAGGAAAGCAGGTCATCAAGGAATATACAGACCTTGGAACGTCAGGTGACTCACAAGTTGGCTGTGGCGGCGCTAATGAGCGTGGCGAGTTCGCGCTGATCTTCGCTCTTGACGTCCTGAAGAGTCAGAACAGCAGCGGTCTTTTTGTGCACGACGGTGCCAAGGCGAGCCTTGCCCTTGACGATCACATAAGGGACGCCCATCTTGCGACAGAGAGCAGGGAGGAAGACGACGAGTTCAATAGGGTCAACATCGTGAGCGATGACAACGAGAGAGGCCTTCTTGGCTTCAACGAGGGCAACTGTGTGGTTAAGACCATACTTGACAAAAAGAGGCTTCTTGTCTTTTGCTGCCTCCTTTTGCTCCGCGGTAGCCTGGGCGATAGTCTCGAGACGTGCCTTCTTCTCAACTTTGGTCTCAGGGCGGTATCTATGCGAACAATAAAGCACACTTCCGTCACTATCGGGACATGGACGTACTTGTTAAGAAGCTTGAACAACTGAGTGGCCGTATTCTTGTCCAAGGTATGAGAGAACTGCGCAATGGCTGGAGGAACCTTGAGACGCTGGCTGAGGATGACTTTTTGACGCTGAAGACGAATGTATTCGGGCCACTTGACGAAGCGAGTCAAGTCGGTCCTGGGACGAATATCCTGGCCTGTATTGCTGATAAACAGTCCGTCCCATCGCAGCATACATGAACAAGCATACCGATACCAAAGTTGCGGGGATTGGATTCGAAAAGAGGGTTTTTCGTGGGCTTGGCACCCTTATTGGCGGAGCCAGGTGCGGGTGCCGGTTTCCTACCCGAACCAGGTTTGGATTTAGCGGGGGGCTGGTCATTGAGACGAGAACACAATCAGTCACACATTCATCACAAAGGATGGACGGTCTGCTGTGTCTCGGAGCTCTAGCACTCTGCTCGAAATCGAGCAAGTCCAGCAATCAAAAGAAAGCGTCCTCGTTATCATGTAACTCTGCTTTTCGATGAGCATGTATAAGCATGCATTGCTGAACTGGCTGTGATCCAACTTGGTTAGAGAATCCCAGTTGCATCGAAAGGACGTACTTACCATCCATCTTTCCTGGGCAAATGATGATGGATTTGTCGGTGCCAGTGGAATCCGAGATACGGCTTCGTACGTCCAGTGTCGACTCACCATCTTAGTTTTACTCCTTGAGGCTGGTGTCGAGGGCTTGAGAAGAAGGTGGCAGATGATAGAATCATTACATTTGAAACTCCGTTCGGATCCTGCCGAGAGTCTATGTCTTACATAAGCGCTTATTTCCGCTGGTCATAAGTGTGCCGTTGAGATGCAGTCCTTCCGGCGTGTTCCCCGCCTCGGTCGTTTCTTCTCCACCGCCAATCCACACCAACCACGACCCAGCTTTGTCCGCGCGTTCGTCTTCGTCAGCACCGTCTCGCTCGGTGCCTACACAGCAGGCGCGCTCTTCCCACACCCGTACTTTAACTT
>JBBPNZ010000741.1:0-14539 GCA_038091195.1 Phylloporus rhodoxanthus | reverse complement strand
GGAGGATCAAGACCATAAAACTGCAAAGAATTGAGCAGTTCATCCTTCAAAATCTGAAGGTAAAGGTCCCCATCCATCCTACCATCAATCTTGGTAGCATAGCCAACTCCCTGCCAAGTCATACAGCCCCACATCATCAAGGAACCCCCTTCAAACTTCACTGTACCTTCTACCAGCCTATCACTTAGCCCTTCCCCTGCCTTTTTCCACACCCACTTGCACCCATCTGACCCTAGGCGATTGATTTTGGTCTCATCAGACCATACTACCTTCTTCCAGTCCTCCAGAGTCCAATCTTTATGAGCATAAGCAAAGTCTAGACGAGCCTTGCGATGCTTGGCTGAAAGAAGAGGCCGTTTGGACTTGACCACAGCTTTCATACCTGTCTTCCTCAACTGTCTGTGCACTGTGGAGGTAGAGAGAGGCTGGTTGACTATATTGGTGAGTGCCTTGGTCACCTGAACAGCATTCTCTGCCTTTCCAGAGGAGATGAGACGAATGGCATGCTGAACATTAGCAGAGGAAAGCTTGGGTGGACGACCTCCAGTAGCTTTTTGGAGCTCAGAACGCTCTTTGGAGCGTAATCTGGATATGGTAGACACATTGAGACCAGTAGTGGATGCAATAGAGTGAGCAGATTGGCCAGCATCAAGCATAGAGAGAATGGTTTGTTTTTGAGTAGGGGAGATGGATCTCATGGTGGTTGTGGTTGGAGACAAAGATGCATGTGAACTATTTTAAACTCAGACATGGTCCTAATATGTGTATGTTTGTTTGTATGACCAAACATAACCAAATAATACTTGATTTCAATGTAATAAGTAAAGGGTGCAAAACTGTTGCAATGGTATTAGTGTTTTGAAATGGATGTATCTTTGCAGTATGTAAGCGAAATCACATGACCCTGGGGACAAAGTTATAGCCAAGGGCTTGTACTTTATTTGTTCCCACCAAAGCAAAGTGAAATTCCCACAATTGATTGCAGGGCACTTCATGCCCTAGTTTGAGGTTAGACATTGCAATGGTTTTGCACCTCACTGTATGTTCTAACTTTCATAGACAACCACACTGGGTATGCTCTTATGTCATTCTTGCAGGCCAAGTCTGACACTCTCCGTCACTTTCATGACATGGTTGCTTGGGCTGAGACCTTTACTGGTCACACCCTTACCTCCGTCCGTTTGGACTGTGGGGGGGAATACATGAGTCATGAGTTTCAATTGTTCCTTACTACCAAAGGAGTGACTCATCAGACTTCTGTTCCTCACATGCCATAACAGAATGGACGAGCGGAGAGATTTAATCACACCATTTTAGAGAAAGCAGAAGCAATATGCCACCATGCCTGCTTACCCAAAGCATTCTGGCAAGATACTATGGAAACATCAGTGCATATTTATAACAGACAACCCATGCATCACCATGATTGGAAAGCTCCCATTGAAATATTCAAAGGAGATGGCAAGAAATCAGATGCTTCTTACTTCTGAGTATTTGGATCCCATGCTTATGTCTTTATTCCTTCAGAACAACGGCCAGACAAACTGTCTCCCAAATCTGAGGAAATGACATTCATAGGATATGAACCAAACACAAAAGGATGGTGCTTTTGGTCCAAAGCTAAGCATCAAGTTGTGATTTCTACTAATGCTACATTTGATGAAAATTATTTTCCACATTGTTCCAAAAGTCAAGAAGATGGACCTGCCCCTATTTCAATTCAGAACAATGATTTATCAGATCATGAATCTGAAATCCCAAGATCCAAATCACCTAACCGAGAGGTTGAGGTACAAATACCTTTACCAAGGGATGAACCTAATACTTGGTCACCTCCATCATCTCCATCTATTCCATCTAGACCTCTTTCACCTTTGTTTTCTGATAACACATCAGATTCTTCTCCCTCCATCCAACCTTCTCCACCAAAACCAGGTGTGAAAAGAGATCGTCCTGATATAGGTCATCAAACAACTAGAGATGATCTACATCAACATAAGTGAAAGCTTATCTCAGATTCTCTACTTATATCAATTAATGATGATGACGAATGGTTAGTTCCTGATCAAACCAAAAAGAATTAGTTTCCACCATGACAGGATACTCGAGAACCATTAGTGGAATTTAGAGCACGACCTCATCACTATCATCTATTACAAGATGAGAGAGCAACTTATTGGGAACCTGCAGAACAATGCAGATCCAATCGGGTTCCTCAACCCAGATATATTCCCGATAATGTTTATGGTCAAAGACCACCTGCTCAAATTGAACAAGATATTATCAGAGGACGAAATATCATACAAGAAGAAGAAACACCTGATTTAATGGATACTTCCACAAATCAGAGACAACCAACTCCAACAAACGAAAGAGACATAAATGACATGTATAGCAATGCATAGTATCATTCACATTTATCCCAAGCTGTTGATTCAGTTGATCGTATTGTTCCCAAACAATATCGAGATGTTATTAAACTTTCTTGAGATGATCAAAAAGACTGGAACAAAGCTATAGAGGATGAAATTAAATCCTTATTGGATAGAAAGGTATGGGATCTTGTTGATTTACCAGATGGTCGTATACCTATCAAAGGGAGATGGGTATTTGCCATTCATCCTGGAAATCATGTGAAAGCCAGGTTTGTTGCAAAAGGCTTTACACAGATATTTGGAATAGATTACAAAGAAACCTTTTCACCCGTTGCTCGGTTTGAAACCGTTCACCTAATGCTTGCTCTAGCTGCTCTCCATGACTAGGAGATTGAAGCACTAGATGTCAAAACCGCCTTTTTATTTGGTGAGCTAGACAAAGAACTATATATAGTTCAACCAGAAGGTTTCATAATAAAGGGCCAGGAACACAAGGTCTGTCGCTTATGAAAAGCCATTTACAGCTTAAAACAGGCTGTGCTGCAATGAAACAAGCAGTTGCACAAGTCACTTGTCGACCTTGGATTCAAGAGATGTACTTCTGATTCAGGAATATATGTAAAGTTTACTGGCAAGGACATTATACTTCTCATCATTTATGTTGACGATGCTTTATTCATGGGTAGTAATAGAAATCAAATCCTTGATCACAAAAAGAAGTTCATGAAAAAATGGGAATCCCGTGATTTAGGAGAAGCAAAAGAATATCTTGGTATGCGAATTACGAGAGATCGCAAGAATCGATCTTTAATCCTTGATCAATCAAAATATGCTAACAAAGTTGTTAAGCAATTTGATCAAGAGAATTGTAAGGAAACAAATGTTCCTTTACCCACAGGATATTCACCTCATCCTAAAACTAGAGATGTTAACACTAAACTTTATAGCAATTATCAATCCATTATCAGATCCTTGCTTTACATTGTGCTTGGAACCAGACCAGACATAGCCTATGCGGTTATCAAAATGTCACAATTTTCTTCCAATCCATCAGAAGAACATTACTGCAATGCGATATAGATAGTTCATTATCTGTCTTATTCACAAAATCTGAGTATTACGTATAGTGCTTCCAGAAATCTTTCCAGATTAATAGCCTATTCTGATACAGATTGGGCTGGAGATGTTGAAACATCTTGATCAACAACTGGTTATGCTATGTTCCTAGCAAACAGAATTGTATCCTGGTTATCCCAGAGACAATGAAGAGTAAGGCTTTCATCTACTGAAGCCGAATATTGTGGAATGACTGAATGTGCTAAACAAATCCAATGGATTTGTAATCTCTTCAGAGAGATCAAACTTCCTATGACACGTATTCCTTTATGCATAGACAATCAAGATGCAATATTTCTTGCATCAAATCCAGCACAAGAAGGACAAACAAAACACATCCAGATTCCACAACATTCGCAAAGCTGTCGAAAACGGTGAAGTTGAACTTTTTTATGTTCCCACCAATTCACAATTTGCAGACATCTTCACAAAGAATTTAGGAAAGATAAAATTCCTAGAAGGACGTAATGCCCTTACACTTACACTGTTCCCAACATGAACAGTGAGGAGAAGTATTGAAAATGTCATGTGATCTTATCTTTAGTCATCACATATGACATTCATCCATCAGCTGTTTGTCATATTCTTTGGTCATGCTGACTGATGTACACTGCTCATGTTTTGCCATTGGATGAAGCTTTACTGTTTGTAATACAATAGATAAGCTCTCTTTACGCCATTGGCTGATAGTCTGGTATTGTTCTCTTTATTTAGATTACTGTACATATGTACAAACAATAGTTAGACAGTATATAAGAGGGGACTCTCTGTAGTATTCCCCTCTAATGAATTCTACCCACCTTTCATTCTACTGCTAGAAAACCTCTACTAGCAAGACCTTGACTACCGTCAAACGTTCATCAACTAAGTGAGTAGTTCCCACTTAGACTTATTTCCTTTGTCCCTTCACCATTCGGATCTTCTATTCCGAAAAATTGATCTTGTTGTTCTACTGTTTCATAAAATGCATCTGTTTTTTCCATAGAAACCATGTAGATATGTGCAATCCATTCCAAAATCAACATCCAATTGACAGCCTAAGACATGTTTTATAAACATATTCACTATAAGATGAAAGAAACATGCTCCAGTAATAGGGTTTTGTGAGATAAGCTTGCAACAGGTTACTTGTGAGAGAATTTCTGGTGAGAATTCCTCTTTTGTGTCTGTATAATAAATACATATTGGATTCTTTTCATCTGTAGGAGATAATATGATATACTACAAAGATGACCCTTTGAAAGTAATAAGTGACCAAATCTCATTTCTCATAAAACACTTGCTAGTTAAAGAGCCATGTACATCTCTGCCTATTACATTGAGATCATGAATAAGTTGTAACAATGTTTTTCACTTTCTGTCAAAGGTACTACAATTTCACCATTTTGTAGATGATTAGTTAGAGAAGTCAGGGTTGAATGATCAATAGAGAACAGTCTATTTACAGTTGATACAAAGGATGTTCTTTTTTCATTAAGAAGCTGCTTGTGGTTGCTGACTTTATTTGGTTATGGTTGAAAGTAATGAGAGCAAAGATTTCATCTAACTAAAACCATTTGTTGTAATACATACATCATCATGTGTTGTTTCCACTTCTCTTCAGAAATTTGATTCTTATTTTCATTTAAGCTTAAACCTCCCCATCTATAAGGAAACAGCCATGGAAATTGTAGGATACTAGACTGAATTCTTCTATAAGGTTTCAGGATTGTCATATCTTCCAATTGCTAATATTTGACCACCTTGTTACAAATGCTGCATTGCTAAAGCTTTCAAAGCATACAATGGCAACTCAGTGTAATTTTGACCTGTGATTCCATGAACTGTTAAAGAACATATTCCTTCATCTGTTCCATTATATAATCCATTGTCATTGACAGCATAAGCTTCTATAGGTGTTATATGTATGACTTTTGATAAATCCTACTCTACTACCTCTGCTCCTCTACTCCTTTCTCCTATCAACTCTGCTCTCTCCTCCTACCAACTCCAATGCATTCTTTACCAAGATGCTACTTGGAGTTATGCCTATGCTACTGTGGCATAGTTTCACTGCTCAGAGCACAGCTCTGGCATCCTTTGACTTCTGTTCTCTGCCTCCATCCTAATCCAGACCTTCCCTTTTGTATATAAACTCATGTACTCTAATCTTGTAACCTCAGTCAGAATATCAACTAAAATACAACTCCTCTTGTATGAGAGACCATACTAGACAAAATTATTGGCTTCATTTTAGCACATTTTAGATCTAGTCTTGTGGTTAAATGTGATTTTGCAATGATTAGTGTATCTACAACTTACTTTTGGAACCTTTATATTAGCTAATCAGCTTTGATTTTTTGCCTCACTTTAGGCTTAAGCTTTACATTGAACTTAGGCTTCAACTTGTGCTTCAACTACAACTTATGGTACTTAGATGTTGACTTAGACTTCAACTTGTACTATGACTTTAATTACTACCTTACTTACAAGGTTATCAGGGAGAGGGGAAATTATAAAATGCAATCTAGCTTTCACTTAGCACTTTGTTTGTTAAATGTGTACTGGTTTTTCATGCATCACCACAGCTATAGACAATACAAAAAATACATAGTAACATCATTTGGTACCTAACCTACCCAGCCATTTACTATACTTTATGAGTTGTGTAGTGTGCTAGTTGAGTGAGGATTGGATCTGCAAACTTGCCTCACATCAAAGCACGATGAGGGCTGCAGAGATTTCAAACTCCAACAATGTGTCATGCCCAACTCATTTCCTGCTGTGAATAATGGCAAGGCCATCTGTGTACCACCAGCCAGACCTTCAAGCTGGTTCTAAAGGGCCAGCCCTAATGGTGGGGAGTAAAGCATGACCATACAATGTAGCAACAGACCATGTGTGACACCAAGCTGGATGGTAAGATCATAGTTGAAGGCATAATGCACAAGTGCAGGTGTGGGAGTTTACAAGTCCCTAGACACTAGGCTTGAGGGGGAGCATGGCCAGGACAGTCATATCATGTTGATCAAGTGTGAGTACTTGAGCAACAAAGCACATTGATGTGTGAGCAATCAATAACAACTGCTAACATAGTCAATTAGCACAACCCAGGTGGCAACAATGTACTAGAGACATTCCCAACCTTGCCAGAACTGCTCAAACTGCTAAGCAAGTCCCCATATCAATCAAATGATAGTGTGCACACTGGGCATGAAAGGGAGTGGAGTGGATATATGAATGTCAATGAGATACGTTCCAGCATTGAAATGGCAGCATCACCAGCTGCAGATGATACCGACAAACCTCAAAATGTCCAAACGAGCTGTTAAATGGGTCAGGACACATCAGTGAATGACCAGAGTGATTACATAAGAGAAATTTGAAGGAAATGATAATCTCAGATAAGACTAGATAATTCTCAAAGGGGGGTTTATAATCCATTATAATCTATTATAATCACTGTCTGAGGATTATCTAGCCTTATCTGAGATTATTGTTCTCTCTAAATTTCCCTGATGTGGTTCAAGAGTACTCACCCAGCATGGCCAAAGGCAAGCTGACCACAACAGATAACAAAGCAGATGCATTGGGACTATAAGGAGGTTATGAGAATGCCAGGGACATCCTGAAGAAACTGCAGATCACACCAGAATATGTCAGAGAATAGGTAGAGCGAGCAAAGGAAGACTCACAGATAGGCAGGGGAATGTGTTGGGTACCTAGCCATTAGTGCAGAATGGCCTGGGTACCTATACCTGAGAGGGCAAGAGTACAAGAGTGAAGCAAGTGAGGATGGTCCACATACCACATGAGGTGAGTGAGTTGAGGGCAAGCATGGAAGGGTGAAAGTGCATGAATAGTGAAGCAGGTTGAGTATACACATGGATGTGTACTGAGAGAGCAAGGTGACAAATGGATATGGCAGGAGTAACTTCAGCCTATATGATCAGGTAGCATAAGTGAAAGAAAGAGTGTGTGTATGTTGTGAATATTGAATCTCAGTATTGTTTGGTTTCAGAGGGATGTGATATGAGCTCAGTGCTCAAGCACTCAGATCTTAGGACTGAGTACAAGGAAACAAGAATGACCAATCATTGTTGCAACAACAGTATATATGCTGATGACAAGTACAGTGGTAACTACAGAACATTGAACATGCTTGGCCCAGCAAAGGTTAAAAGAGAGATATGAATCCACACATCAAATTTAGTTACTGTATTGTCATCCTCAGAGACAGCTTCAAGCAAATATAGAAGGAGCTACTGTGTCAGTGGGATGACTGTATGATATGAACAAGTCTGAAACTGAATTGGTAGTATTATGGGCTGCAACATACTAGTATGATGAGTCAATACAGATGATCACATACTTCCAACCTTCTGGCACTCCTTCAGGTGTCATATATGACTATCTGTTAGGAAAAAATTTTACGAAGTGAATCTGTGTGTCATAATACTAGCATATTAGTGGACTAAGAGGGGAGCTAGATGATGTGAGTATACACATAGATTTTTTGATAAGGATTGACTGGAAGTAGCTTACTCTCCAAAACATGCCTTAAGAACTGCTCAGATCAGAATGTTCTATTCTCTTGAACAGCCTCTAAAGCTTCAGGAGTGACCAACTTCTTGACTGAGTCATGAACTGGATGACCATAGCCTCTCAGATATCATGTAAATTGTATGGCAAAGGCCATTTCTATGTCTGAGTTGTCTGAAGAGAACTTCCATTCAATGCAAGAATGAGTTCTGCAGGAGATCTAATGTGGAGATAGTACATTTCTTAGATCAACAGTTCAGCTGAAGGATGAAGAGTCTGATGAATAAGTTGGTTAAGTTATGTGATATCATAGCTATTGTGAACAAAGCACATACCAATGCAAATGACAGCAATGCCTTGTTTACAAATACATCAAAGCCTTCAACAAAGGCAGTAAGTTCCTTCAGAGGGTTTGATGACAAGGCCCAACAGCATCCAGACCCCAATAAGGCACTAGCATGGAGTTGAGATTTTAGTGCAGCATGGTCATTTGTTGACATTTCCATGGGAAGCTGTTATAACTATAGGGTATATATAAGTCAAATGATGCTAACTTGTGAGAGAGTGTGTGGTTGTATATCTGATATCTGAGGTGAGTGGAAATAAGTGTGTCCATTGGACCCTGGGGAGTCCTGTCAAGCAGAGTGGAATTGTCTATAGGAATGGCACCAAGGTCTTTACCAACCACCAGAGCAAGAGATCGGATCAGTGGTAAATCAAACAGAAGGTGATGTGCACCAATACTGTAAAGGAGCAAAAATGGTGAGCATGGAAGTGGTGTCTGACCAAGAATATACATATAAAGAGCACAAAGAAATCCATAGGTGTGAAGTCAACATTCCAACTGTAGGTTGTTGACAAGTGACAAAATATTGATTGACATGAAATGGTCTGTCATTATTGTCTAGAGTGTGCAGTCAGTGAAGATAGTCTTGACTGCCTCCACAATGACTGCTCGTTCCACTCCTTCACCAATGCCCTGGCCCCTAGCAAGATATCTTAGCATATCTATAATACCACAATGAGTGAACTTACACTTTATATAAATGGACACTTCTAAAAAGAGATTGTAGGGTCAGTTCTGAGCCATTGTTGGCAGCCACAATACCAAGCTTTGTCCCCTCTGGAAATGAAAACATGTCAACTAAACTATTGGAAAACTTTGCATAATCAAAGCTTATTAAGAGTCAAGCCAAGTCCTCTACAGATTCTGCCTCCACATGCCAGGAAAATATTGGAAGTCATCCAGGCCCATGTTCACATCACAAAAAAAGGTAATTAGTCATTGTCAAATGTAGTCCTACCTGTACCTTACTACATTATGTAGTCAATATCGTAATATGTTGACAATAGTCCCTTAACAATGAACAATGCTGTCATCTATTGCATCATGCAGCATCAACATATTATTTAATGTTGATAGATAGCTATGGAGCCTATAGAATATACAGAGTATAACCTAAGTCCTCAGAGCCATCAAAGTAGACTATGATGATATGGGTTGGCATGACTAAGGACAAATCGTTCACCACCACACTGAGTTCCTTGGGAGGATGTTGATTTGTGGTTGCAAGAGCATAGCAGGAATAGACTGTGATTATATAGGTTGGCATGTCTAGGGACAAATTGTTTGTCACCATGTAGAATTCTTTGTGGATCACAGGAGAGAGAGTGTGAGCATGGAGATGGTGGATGTAGTATCAGACAAATCATTCACCACTGAGCTGAGTTCCTTGGGATAGTACAGAAGAGAGAGCTTGAGCATGGAGATAGTGGATATAGTATTGGACAAATCATTCATCACTATGCTGAGTTCCTTGGGGTAGCACAGGAAGGAGAGTATGAGTATGGAGATGATGGATGTAGTATTGGACACAGAGACGTTCTCTGGGATGGTTTGGACCCCACAGACTGTATGCGGCGATGACAAGATGCATCTTGGATGCCACCACAAACCTTTGGTTTCTGTTTGGCAGGGGTAGTGTGAATAATGTTGTGAATAGGTAACAACACACAATGTTTTGTGGTCATGGGAACATGGTAGAAACATGGCTAGGGGGGTCCATGTATGATGGCTGTGGCTGAGTAGGTCTGGAATACATGTAGTCAATCAGATCAGCTTGAGGATAATTAAGAATGTATCATTTACCATGCTAGTGTTGCCAGTACTGCTCAAATGTACAGAGATCAATGTATCTATTTAAATAAAAATTGTCCACAATGGCCACTATGTGGTTATGAATCTAAAGTGGATTTATTACACTACTAGGGAACTTGGGAATTATATGACAAGGTTGGACAATACAAGAGAAGGAGATGACTACAGCATTTGGCAGGCAGTTTTGGGTTGACTGGGTGACACAGAACATCCCCACTATGTCATCAAAGTAGTTCAATAGCTTGAACAAGTGGAGATAGACTAAGGGTTCAGGGAATCTGCCAAGATGAGGGGGAAGATTGAAGATGGCTTGGACTTCAGTAATGCACAAGCCTATCAAAGAAACATCAGCTGAAAGAATACAAAGAAGCCAAAAGAATGCTACTATATAGACCACTGTGATGTACATCCTCATCCACACAGACCAATACTATGTCAAAGCAAGATAGTGTTGGAGGTTTGCATAGACCATTGGAGCATTGTGGATGATAGTGAACCCTTGCTGAGAGCTCATTTGAGATGTGTACAACAGGCTATAAAGGAATGATGACATTGCTATAGCAATTGAACTGATCACTCTCACTTGGGGTCACAATATGGTGAGCATTAGGTAATGTACCAATAAATGCATAGAGCATATCAATGAACTTGACAGCACTATAGTGCTGAACCAAACATTGAACAGATCTTGTGGGAAACTGAGGGCATGCTGTTATATGATATGTGTCAGACTGGATGTTTGCTAGCAATGTGCTGTCAGTGGAGTCATTCTAAGCAAGAAATGATTTAAACCAAACAACGGCCTCCTACCACTGAAGCCACTTGGTCATTTGGACCATGTAGTCCTTGTGGTTGCTCCTCTGGTATACCTTCTTCGCATAGTTGATATGTAAGCATTCTGAGTATGCTATATTCAGGCTGTCAAGACTACCAAATCTTGATGGAGTCAATGTAGTGGAGGAATGAATGGATCTTAGGTATATTGAAGTGTTCTTGACAGTCTAGTTCAATAAAAACTTCCTTGATGTCGTGAAAGCCATCAAGGGCTTACTAGAGGCTGGTGATGGTGTGATCAGTATGGGAGTGGTATTGTGTGAGGTGGATAAAGTTGAGAAGCACTCAAGCAGCCTTGACAACATTGGAGCATGGAGCAGTCCCCACCAGAGCACCCAAAAAGACAAGCTGAAGCTGCCTATGGTCACTACCACACCACTGCTTTACCTTTGAGATACCCTCATTCTAGTGGTGTAATCCTAGGTAGAATAGGCATTGCATGGAAGTGCATGTCAAACTTCTTTTTGCCAGCAATAGTGGTACACCATTTCTTCAGATGGTTCTTGAAGATCCCTTGATATAACTGATGGAGGATGTTGGAAGTGATACACTGAAAGATGTTAGTGTAGGGGAGATTAGCCCAGAATGGAGAGAAAATGGGGCAGAGGTCATGAGCAATGAACTCAGATGGGTAATAGCCAGATGCTTGAGCATGTAAGATGTCTAATGTTTGTGCTTGTTGTCAGTGTGGAAATTGGATGTTATTGCCTCATTCATCATGCTACTAGACACTGCTCTGGGTGGTCTCTGACATAGACTGTCAGAATAGAGAAGACATGCCAGATCTGCCCATCTGCACAGACCATGTCCACTCCTTCACTTCTAGCCATGACAAGTGGCTGAAGAATCCTTTGCATGTAATAGTAGAAGAGTCAAGCATGTGCAACTGAATTGTTGTTGATGAAGCCCAATTTTGAGATACTGTAGATAAGTAACCAACTAAAACTAAGGCATATACATAGATTGGATTGACACCAAGTCTGTTTAGCAATGTTGCCTATACTCAGGTATATGGACCATGCATAGTGTTTAAAGGTCCAGTCCAGTCCAGTCCTATTGCCTTTTTTGGAAGGACTGGTCCAGGACTGGTTCTGAAAAAGTCAAAAAACAATAGGACTAGACTAGGACTGCAAAGGACCAGTCCTAATGATATTACTCACTCTCAGCTTTCAAACGACCCCCTGGTCATGTGATTTGGTTCACAGGATCAAACATTATGACTGTTTTCATGTTACATATCATTTTTCATAGAATATGACATCTATTTCATCATTTATTTATGTAATGGCATGGAAATCATGCTTGGATCATTTCAGTCGCATTATAGTACTCATTTAGGGCTACCAAATGACAATTTGTTCATTTGAATTGGTTGACATAATCAAAAGTTACAACAACATTTGGAAAGGAAGTCATTTAAGGAGGTAAATTTCATCATGTGATAATGTGAGAATTATGCTTAGGTCATGTCAGGCACATGATAGTACTCACTCAGGGCTCTCTAAATACCATTTGGTCATATGATTTGGTCCAAAAATGGCAATGATATAAGCATTTTTGCATGGTATGTCATAAAAATCATATTTTGACTGTATAAAATTCAAATTTTAACCAAAAATGGTCGGAAAAATTGCAGAAAATTCAGGGAAATCATCCTCATACGGTAGGGTGGCTGTGTATGGTCCAGGACCGGTCCTGACAGGTCCTGAGCAGTCCTAAAATATTTCAAAAATGTGAGGACTAGGACCAGACATGTTATTAAAAGTCTAGGACCAGGACTGCAGTCCAGTCCAGTCCAGTCCTCAGTCCTCAACCAGTCCTAGGACTAGACCTTCAAACACTAGCCATGTGTTCTTATCTTCCTTAAAGCATGAAAGTTCTGTCTTGTCAGAGATAAAGATCATAGGCACAATCATTGCTCCACCTGACAAACAGCTCTAGAAGCACATTAGTCTGTGCATCATTACATTACAATGAAAACTCACCTGAATTTCCCACCACCGGTTGCCCATCCACATCTTGTTGTATTAATGAGTATTTCCCTCACTATCAGCATACACATTTTCAGGTGTGTATACTGTTTGACTGTGAAATGCCAGGTTACCCATCAACTTGTGAACACAGGCCACTAGATCTTGCAACTAGAGTTCCAATTCTTCTATATCTTCAAGTTCTTCTCTAGCTTTATTTGCTTTCAGTTCAATGGGATTGTCGTCCCTTACCTGCACCAACTTGCATGTCCGCTCTAGGCCTGTTGGAAGCTGATTGATTACCTTCATGAATAGGTATCTGCTTTAATAACTCAACTGACATCAAGACTGTGTCTGTTTATGATAAAAGTAAGTCACAACTTTTGCTACAAAAAGTCTGTCACTTATGATTGGTAATTTAATGAATTGCTCCATTGCTTTCTGGGTAATATTGATGATGAACCATTCAGCTAACTCCCACTCCTCCTTGTTAGCAAATGAGGCATAAAATCTCTTTCCAGAGGCTACTTGCATGTCTCTCATCACTTCAAATGATATCTTGGCCTCTCTGAGGATCTCGGTCACCAGTTTGAGGTCAAACTCCATTGTATAACAAGAAGGTGGTCCGGCATCTAGTGTTTAAAAGTCTGGTCCAGTCCGGGTTTTGCCCTAAAAGTAAGACAGCTGGACCATAACTGGTCTTTCAAAATCTCAAAAAATGAAGCAACCAGACCAAAACTGATGGCAACCGGTTACAACTGGTCTTTTTCTTTGATTATATGGTGACCAAAAACATGTATATTTTCTCACAAATGGTGTGCATTTTGACAAATAGTCAAAATATACAGCACATAGTCTATTTTCAGTGACCAAAAATATGCATATTTTCTCCCAGATAGTGTGTATTTTGGCATATAGCCAAAATGCTCAGCACATAGCCCATTTTCAAAGCTATCTGATGATCAAAAATCATGGATTTTGGTTCATATTTGAGCAAGCTATGACATTTTTAAAATTTTATGCTATTAACCATGCATTTTTGCTTATGTTCAGATTGCACAGACCAGTCTTTTACTTTGCTAAAATCTAAGGCAACTGGACCAATGTCACTTCAAAATTTGAAAAGCTGCAACCATGGTCTAGTTACAACTGATGTCGGTCTAGTTTGGTTGCTGGTCTTTTTGCAGTCCTGTAACCAGACTTTGAAACACTAGTGATAGACTTGTGACAATGTCACTGTCTCTGGTTCCCTTGACAGAGACAGATGCTCTCTACAGATGCCTACCATCTACAGTGACTTCCAAAATTGAGTCAATATTTTGAGATTTTGAAGTGTTTGTTATATAACTCAGGGGAAAGAACAAATAGAGCCAAAGTGTAAGTAGGTGGTGGGAAGCACATGCTCCTGGCCATGTGTGAAAAAAATATTGATGTAATTTGAATATGTATCCATGGAGATATAGTCATTTCAATTTAATATGTCATTGACTCAATTGTATAACTACCAGTCACATCTGTTAAAGTTTGACAGCTGTCATATGTAACCCTTGATGGAAGCATGACTG
>JBBPNZ010000740.1:0-14540 GCA_038091195.1 Phylloporus rhodoxanthus | reverse complement strand
ACCAGCCCGCCTGCTGTCGCCGTACCGAGCGTGGACAGGTTGACGGACGCGCTGGGCCATGTCGAGTTGGCCGGGACGTCCATCGTCGCGATCGCCGTGTAGGGTTCGAACTCCATGACGGTCGAGGACGCGACGTGCAGAATGAATACGCATGAGAGGTATACAAAGATCGAGAGGGTTGTCCTGGTCGATGCAGCGAGGTTCGTTTGCCGCCACAACGTGGTCATGGCAGTGCCCAGTCCAGCCCAGGCGCGGGAAACGTCGTGGGTGGCAGTGAGTTTATGTGGACGGGACAGAAAATCGGTCAGGGCGAGTCGCTGGGTTAAAAAGACGAGCAAAGCTGTATACAGCTGAAGACGATGTTGTGAGACCTGGCTTGACGTCACTGTATGGCACGCACAGAGTAGAATGTTTGGAGAAGGGCACTTAGTCCGATGGTGAGGGCACTGTTTTCGAATGCGATGGTGAAGTTTCGTTCTGGATGGGCCCATAGCATTGCGAGCAGGACAACCTGGAGGATAAATAAGACAACATGAAGGACATAACACCAATAGTGGAGTGCGACGACAGAAGTAAATCGTTTGATATGAGCCCCATAAATCTTTTGGTGAAGAGAAATTGTGGAGGGCTGGGATTCTACCCCTGCCAGTGGTAGGCCAGTCGACTGTGCGGGAGGTGGCATGAGACAAGTATACCATCGACATACGGCCATTTAATCTTTCAATCTAATGAATCCGCGAGCGTTTCACATCACTGTGGTTGTAGACTTGAAACAAAAGCTCGGGCATAGCCACCTGAAGTTCAAGGTGGGCTTGGGGCCGTGGCATTACTCGCTACTAGCTTAAACACGCATCATTGTCGACACTGGAAGTGACCTGGACCGAAGCCTATAACTGACTGTTGTGGTCGAACAACGCTTTTTTATCTGGTACGTGAGTGCCGTCGACTCGTATAGGGCATTCTAATGACTAGTCCTGCCACTGTCAAAGGTTGTTGCCTGTGCTGATTGATGGATCCAACATAAGCGAAGTGAGCTAGGACCTTGTGGGCCAGTATGCACTCTCAATAACGCATTGACCTCGCCGGTGGCTCAAAGGGCTTTGACATGCATTGTCTCCCTGGGCCCATAAAGCCCTGTGGCCAGCATGCCCAACCACAACCACCATGGACGGCTTCACCCGCATCACCTACGAAGACGGATTCAAGTGCACGATGATCTACCCCCCTGGCTGGAAACACGGCGACCCGCGCCAGCCAACGATCCGCAAAGAACCCTGGGCACCCACACCCACCACACACGCACTCGAGAGCGACGTCTTTGAGCGCTGGCGCCCCGCCCCACCCGACCCAGACCCAGGCCCGCTGCCCGCCCGCCAGCCCCGCGTGACTGCCATGCGCCCCCGCCGCCTCGCGCGCCCCGGTGGCACCGGCGCACAGCCGCAGGGCTTCGAGGGCGCGGAGCAGTGGACGTGGTCGCGCCCGCTCAGGACGTACCTCGCGCAGGCGTGGCTGCCGCGCTACATGCTCGGGCACGTCGACGCGTCCGTGCGGTATGAGTGGCCGTTCCTCCGCGTGCTCGTGCGGCCCCGCGGGACGCGCCAGCTCTACCTCGTCCAGCGCATCTTTGACTGGGATCTCCGCTGTGTCGTCGATGCGAGTGCGTGCCACTTTTTTTTTCCTGCTGTGGCATTGTGCTGATGACCGCACCAGTGAGACTCGAGTTTGGCGACACGCGGATTGGCGCGAACAACGCCAAGCAGGGACATCTTGCTGACTTGACGCTCCCGGATACCGCATGCTGCACGCCCGACGCGCTGGACGCGCGGTTCATTGATGGCTGCAGGGTCAGCGTTCCCGCGGACCTGACGCGACTCGTGCAAGAGTACCCGCTGCGCACCGTCATCCGAGCAGTGAAGCTCTTTTTGAACATACCAGAAGAACACGCCGCGTGCAAGGCACTGAGGTTTGATGACGTGAATCATCTCTGTCCCGTCCGAAACGCGGGCTTGTTTGACTTGATCGCGCTGGTCGGTTGTCTGCCTTTCCATTTCTGACGCGGCTACTGACAGTGGGTGCTAGCCGGGGTACGACTCGCGCGGCGTTCGCGACGACCGGATATCGCTCTTGGTAGTGTGCGTGGCACCATGGGACATCAAATTCGATGACTTCGACGACTTTGTGCGCACAGGCGTCGTAAGTATCGCGCCCGCGCGTCCTCACGCACCCTGCTAATGACAAGCACAGCCAGACCGGGATCTCGATCTCACAACACTTGGACCGTCCTATCCAGCAGACGTGTTATGGGCCGTCGTACGTCTTGCCTGTTCGTCCGTCCGCTGTGCTTGAACTTGTCTAGATCTGGGACATGTGTGACAGACAACACTGTCGCTACTTTATCCTGACCACGTACGACCAGTGGGTATTCGGCGTGCTCAGCGACGACATGCACCGCGCGCACATGACGACACACCTCCGCGCGCCCGTCTTCTCGCAAGACATGGCCGTATCCATCAAGGATGTTGCACAGAGACGCTTTCCGGTGCCCAACGTGTTCGAGACGCTGGTGCTGTGGATACTCGCGGCGGCAGACGGAGGGCACGTCTGGTGGCCACTCCCACAGGATTTGCCTGCGCCCGTCGACCCACGGGAGCTGTGTGTCGCTGCAGGGTCAAGGGGGTTGGATCTGGACCGGTTTGTGTCGGAGGAACTGTGATTTTGTATTATAATATGTCAGTGGTATCCAGGGTGTAATGGAATGACTGTGGATCCCGCCGCGAGACACTGGAAACCGATCGCAGATACAATTACACACGAGCATGTCATTGGAAATAAACGAACGCGACATCACCCTACTATAGCTACAACAATGACCCATGCTAGAACTACACATCAGCCCCAGGCTGGTCGTGCGAGCATCGAGCCCGACGAGACATGCACATCATGCCAATAACCAAGTTATCCATTATCGATAGTTTAAAACACCCCACAGAGACGTGATCGTCGTCAGCGGAGATCAGCTCCTCGATCAATGCGAAGTGCGGTAGCGACGTCGGTGCATCCGCTTGCTCAAAACGCGCACCTCGGATCGCTTAGACATACAAGAGCCCGATCCGCTGGGAGAGCTGGGCGACGGCGTCGGAGCAGCAGTCGAGGACGCAAAGGCCGCGACGCTTGTCGCCGACGAAGGGATCGAGGAGGCCGGAGCGGTGGGGGAGGGGGACGTCGTTGTGGTATTACCAGGAGGCCCGGAGCTGGTCGAGTCCCCAGAACCACCCGAGACAAAGGCAGCAACAGGTGGTCCAGGAAACGTGTACGTGATTGGGGGGTTGTAAATCTATGACATCAATGGTGAGCGACAGCACAGCGCGGATCGGGTCGACTTACGTTGGGTGTCAAGATGCCAGGGTCGGTATCCTGGTAGCCACCGGGAAACGTGACCTCTTCACTGCTCGGAGCTTTGGCGGTTTGAGAGCCGCCGACGGTCAGCTGGGCGCAGTTGACGTAAAACTCAGCGCCGCCCGCGGTCATGGCCAGTTGGAGCGAAATGAGTTCGGAGCGGAGCAGATAGTTGCCTGGCGCAAGGGTGCTAGGGATTGTGACGTTCACCGGGCCCTTAGCTGCGAGGTAGATGAGCATCGGATTAACAAGAGGGACCAGTGGCCTTACCAAGCTCTGCTTGGTACCAGGTTCTACCGTCCGGTTGAAGGCCCAGCTCTGCAATCTTGAACCACTGAGCGCTGCTCGAGTTGTACGTAGTGCAGGATCCATCACACTGGGCCATGTAGTGCATGACAGGGCCAGTGTTGTGAAACCACTAACAAAGCTGTCAGTGCGCGTCCGGGAGAAGATGAAGGAACTGACGGGTGTGTTATCGCCGCTGGTGCCACCGACCCAGGAAACCTGTACGGTGCTACCGGGATTGGCGATGGCGGATTCGGCAGCCAAGGTGGCACCCTGGCCGCAGTTGAGATTAGGATTGGAGGCACCCTTGACGGGGTCATTTGTGTTGATCTGACGGATAACAGACTTTAATGTTGCGGTCGTGCCGACTGAATTGCCTTGGTAGACGGTGCCGTCGATGGTGACCTTGTTGATGTAGCCGTGGGCTGAAACGAAAGCGGGAAGAAGGAGAGCGAGGAGCGTCGACGCGATCATGGTGAAGCGTTGGACCCGCACAGCGGTGACGATGAAAGGACTGCAAGTACCCGCAAAGGGAGTAAGGAATGACAAGGAATGGCTAGTTTGGCTGGACAGAAAGACATGTCTTTATATACTTGCATTGTGGTGGTGAACAACAACGGATCGGACGAGAATGGAAAGCTCCATTGGGTCGACTTGACAACGTCGCTTATTGTCACTGGAAATTTTAACTCTTTGTTTCATCTCAACAAGAAGCCACAAAAATTGTGTCTATAGTAGTGCACAAGTGCCCACAAGGCTCCAAAGCACAGCACATGAGTTCGGGGCTGACCTCGATATTGGGTGACCTGAGACCACAAGTCGTTGCCAGTCGTTACCCCGTCCCTGCTCCTTCTGTCTCTTCGCTGTCAAGGGTGAAATTGACGGTCGATCTGAGAATTGAATCATTGTCTGAGACCATTACGACCTGTACGCATCATAGACTGAGTTCCGTAACCAAGTGGTTAGCGAGCACTGCTGATTTCAATCAGATCTGATTGATTGGTAACTAAGTGGCAGTCAATTTCTCAATCTAAGTGGATGATTTGAAGATGAATCTCAGACATAGACAGTAAACAGAATGCATATATAGAGGTCGTCTACTCCAACATACCACCAGATTGGATAGTAGATACTAGATATTCGGTTTTCGAGGTTTGCCTTTGTTTGTTTAGTAGCCGATGGGTAAGCGGTGGTTATCACCTAAGGATATTGGTAGCCGGAGGTTTGCTTGGCTACATATGCCTGTGCCTGACACGCTCACCTGCCCTTGACAGCTACCCGAGATAGAATCTCAAGGGACGAGTGACAAACGTTGACAAGTCAGGAATTTGGATCAAGCGGCAAACTATCTCGCGTGCGTGAACCATAAATTTTACAGTCTACGAAATCGCAAAGGAGGACGTCCAAAATCACGTTCCAGTAATGGTGTTTACGAAGCTACAACAACAATCTGCTTACATCTCGGTCTGCCGAGAGAAGGTGCTCTGTTCAAGGAGTTGACGAAACTGATCGGCGATTCGTTCTTGAACTGCTGGTGGCAGACAGTAAAGATTGTCTATTCGTGCTCTGATTAAACTTGAGCTGACTGCTGTCAAAGATCGTCTTGCGCTGTTTACTGGCATGTTGTAAGTGCTTTCAAATCCAATCTGATGCTACAAAAACAGGGAAACGAATGTTGTCGGCGTATTTACATAATGGCAATGATCACTCAAGTACTCAAGCCTGAAGTCCAACGGGGAACGAGTGCACCCGCACGGTCCCATTCATGGCGCTTGAGCTACTCACAGATCAGGGAAAATCAAACACATCAGTTTTTGCACATCATTCAAAGCTGCATTCTTACATGGGTCGGTGCCCGCTATGATTGAAGTGTGCTTCGCCGGAATATACCTTGGATGCATGGCTAAAAGTGGATGCGAAGGAAAAATCTTATCAAGTATATGGTCCAGCACATGGTCCCTTCGGTACCCGCGCTTCCGTTGCCCATCCAACCCCCGCCACTTTCTCGCCGGTCACCAGCCGTCGGTGGCGCTCTGGGCCTCGATGCCCCGCCCCGGATTGACCCGCTACTGACGCACAGTTGGGACATCTTGACCGCAAGGCGGGGTGCGCCGCGCTCTTGTTGGCGCTGTGGCACCTCCATCCGTGGGTGCACGTGTTTGGGCATATCCATGCCGCGCGGGGGGTCGAGCGAGTGACGTGGGACGACGTCCAGCTCGCGTTCGAAGCTGTGTGCGTCTGTGAGGATGCCGGGTGCGGGGTGGGCCGCGTTTGTCCGGCTGGTGTGGCGGGCTGTTGCGGGAAGCTGTCTGTGTGATGGTGAGGCCGATGTGCGAGACAGGGACGGGAGAGTGTGTTGGTGAATGCGGCGAGTGGGAGACGGGGCCCCCAGGTGTTCGGGAGCAAGACAGTGAGCGAAATTGAAGGTGTGATTGTGGTGGGCTTTGATTTCGTGTTGGGAGTGTTTTTTATTCACAGGGAAGCTTAGCGGGCCCAGTGAAATCATGAGCTGCGCAGTGACCAAGCCAAACGTGGTCGTCGAAACCAGGTGGTGGACTGGCCGGACTCATATGACGGTAAATTTGCACATTTAATCCGTCGCATTTTTCTGGATTCCCGTCGCATTTTCTCACCGTTCGCCGCACTTTTCTTCACTTTTCACCACGTTTCTTGTTCCCTGCCGCGCTTTTTTTCACTCCCGCACTTGTGAACTTTACAACCGACATAATATCGCCGTCGTCGTCGTGTGCACGACTGCAGGGCTGGTGGTCACACCGCCTGGAGACGACGGCAACAATGACGGCCTAGTGCTGCCAATCACACCACGGCCGTACGGCTGGGGGTCACCGGTCACGACGGAGACGACACAGGAGGTGTGCGCAACCGCACACCTAGAGAATGAGGTCGACGACGACCCGATGCCCTAACCCAACCACGACGACGACGTGTCGTCCAACGACCCAGCATGAAGCCTTGAGGGGTGGGGACAAGACGCCCGACGCTACGTCGACGCTGTGCCTTTGACAACGCCACCACCTCCCATTTGACCCATTGCGACATGCGCAACGACGACGACGACGCGGCCATGCCCATACCACCAACCACCACCAGCACCTCCCATTCGACACGTTGCGACACGCGCAATGAGGACGACGACGATGCTATGTCGACGCCATAGCCTTGCCTTCACCACTCCTCCAGCCTCCTACTCCTACTCGATGCATTGCAGCGCACGCAACGACAATAACACAGCAACGGTGCCATGTCGACACCGATGGGACGTTCACAACGATGCGTCGATATCGGCGTCAACGCGTTGCGGTATAGTGCCACGGGTCTCAGTACCTGTGGCTGTGGGTAGCGTACCCATACGTATGATGATTGATTGATCCCGCTGCGGGATCAGTCTTACTTACATTTCATACTTCTGCTACAGCTCATACGAGTCGTACCATTTCAGCAATAGTACAAAGTAGTGAAAAAAGCGCGGCAAGGAAAGAAAAACGCGGTGAGAAGTGAAAAAAATGCGGCGAATCGCGAGAAACTGCGACGACGGTCCGAAAATATGCGACGGATTAAATGTGCAAATTTACCGTCATAGTCCCCTGGGCATCACAAACGAACCTAACAAATCCACAACATAGTTTTAAATTTGGCCGCGTTTCATACTATGAGTGGTCTCATAACCAGCCATTTTAGGATGGTTTGCTGCCGAAAGGGCGGCGATGTCGATGAGTGCTGACAGCCTGACACTCTGAGGCTGTCAGGTTTTGTCTTCGGGAAGTTACAGTACCCCCAAGTCGGTACCCAAGTCCGCAGTCACAAATGTCACAAATTGTCACAGGGGGTCACAGTCGTGCATTCAGGCTCCGTCGAGGTAAACTCGCTTGGCAGAGTGACAGGCAGCGTGACAATCACCAACTGCGCTATCTCAAGAACCACTACGTTTTTTAAATTGTTCGTTCAACTTGCGGATTATAGGTGTAGCACAGAGAGAATTATGTGTCAAGTAAAACTACGAAAAACGTTTGTGTATTTGCCAAGCGCCGACTTGGGGGTAGTACTAACGAGAGTAGCGTTTGAAGTTGACAATTCATGTCACTGTGGATCCTGCAGGCACGCTGGAAACACGTCACCATCTCAGTTCCGGTTCCTTGTGGTGATCGGCATGGGGTTGACACCATTGCCATACCACTTCTTGGAATTTCTTCTCCGTGTGCTGACAGTATTCGCTTCTTATTATGCCCCTGCCTTGGTATCTGAACACGAACGCCATTCACAAAGCTGGACCTTCGCAACATCACTACCAACAGAGGGACAGGTGAACTTAGATCCCCATGACAATAGACAGCGCTAGGCTATTAAGTTATGCTTTTCCTACTAATGCAGCTGAAATGAACTAAGCGGACTCGGCAAGTTTTCTAGGTTTACGTTCCCCAGCAAGCAAGCTGATTGGCGGAGAGTCTATGCATTAAGCTATATTCGGAATGTCAGGGTCATCCACGTCGGCTGATTCACAGGCTAACTAAACGGGGCATCAGAATGGTGCTGAACGGCTCGCTTAATCCGCGTGGTCGTGTGTCAATGGACTACGTAACGGCCTGTACATCTTCCGCTTAAGACGCTCTCTTATGCTCACACACGGGATGACAAGCGGATGCCGAGTTACGACCCTAGACGCTGGCAGCGTCCCAACATATATTAACCTCGGAACCGTTGTCTAAGCTCACTATGTCGTCTTCATCCATACTCCCCTTCAATGTGGGCAACACCCTGGGAGCACTCCTTATTGGCGGACTTTGTGCTACAGCGTAAGCCATTTGTATATAAGCCATACATCACGATTCACAGTGACGCTTTTCAGTCTTTGGGGAGTCACAAACGTTCAGATTTGCGTCTACTACAAACGATACACAAGTGATTCACTCACCCTCAAATCGTTTGCGCGTCTCTATTCTCGTCAACCCGTCTCGTCGCTAATTTGCTGATGCATGGTCGCAGGTAGCTCTCCTATGGTTTGTGCAGAATTAAATCCACTTCTCTTGCGCCTCAACGCGGTTCTAGGGTTCTGGACACTTTGGAATTGTTCTTTTGCATCCATGGGTTCTATCATTACCTCGTGATAAACTACTTTAATCCAGTGGCTATGTTGAAACCTGTTTGGTAGGTGATCATGGTTGCACTCTCGTAGACATGCTTAACCTGCGACCATTGTAGGAGCCTTTTCGTGAGTCACCTGGTTCTGCAAACAATGCATCCTGCTAAAGTGGTTTTTCTCCTAGATGCATTTCGCGGTGACGGTGAGAATTGAATCCTTGTGGTATTAAGGTGTTTCAATCAGTTGACCTCAGATGGTTACGAATGTGATCATACGCTCGTGAGTGATTTCTCTGGAAAGTATGTCTGATCCATTTTATAATGAAAGCAAAGTATATTTACTTGGCGGGTGTGGAAACGTATGTCCCTTTTTCAATCTGCACGGCATTTTTTTGACTTTATATAGTCGGCGGGAACATTATGTTAACGTTGATTGCGGTGGGTCGAGTTCTCTCCAGGGATGATCGATGAGATTTAGATGCATCTCCTTCAGGGCGTGATGAATCTTTGTGATCTAGGTAAGCATGTCCGAGGGCCTCTCTTTTTCAATACAATTCACACTTTCTCCTCTGCAGTTGTTGGCCTGAGTGAGTATTTCCTTGTGATGACAAATTCGATGATTGAAAGCGTCGCAGTAGTCGTCACAGACTCGTAGGTTGGATAGTCCTCTTGTTATTGATTGAAATGGACACTCTGGATCAACTAGCTTTCTTCTTCAATCCTATTCAAAGTTCAGGATGAACCTCTCCGTCAGTCTATGCATCGATTTGTCGTCGTAATTCCTCATATATCTTGCAGACCCTATTCTACATCACCTTTGGTGCAGGGATGTTCGCGGATATTTTCGTGGCCACCGTTCTCTGCTACTATCTGTTCAAATCAAGAACCGGCTTTCACAGGTAGTGTGATTTTGTCTTGATCTACTATTTATTCATAGTATGTTGGTTACTACTCAAGGACGAATACGCTGCTTAGTAGCCTCATTACATATATCATCACGACCGGTAGGTTATCTATCTTGTTGGATTGTCGCGTATCTGACGTATTTAATAGGCTCACTCACATCGTACGTCCTGTTTCTTTGATTCTTGTCATAACACATGTTGATGGGCAGTGTCCATCAGGGTCGATGCTATCATTGTAGCTGTCTGCGTGAGTGGGCCCTCACGCTACTCTGCCTTGCAGCATTGTTCACCCACATATACCAGTTTGTGACGATGCCTACAACCTACATCTTCGTTGGGTTTTACTTTTGTCTTGGAAAGCGTGCGCATTTTCTCCAATAGATCCTGTATCCATGCTGAGAACGTGTCCCCTTCAGTGTATGTCAACTCGTATCTTGCCCTGTGAGTCTGCATTTCCTGGCCGGTTTTCTCTCGTATGGTTTCCCGTCTTCTTTATCAACCTTGTTCATTACTCGAAAACTTATCATGAATATCATTCCACCACAGACTCAACGCCCGTCATCACATTCGAGCGAAATCTGACGGTCCTCTTTCCTTGTCCCTCTCCAAGCTTCCGGATCAATCTCGTACCGCCGACTTTGGCCCAGAAGGAGCGTGGTCATGTCATGCCGACAAGGTAACTGCTTTTCTGTCAGTCGTCTGCCTACTGTAATTATACTCACTCTCCTTTTGCGTTGGTCAGGTACTCAACAGGGATATAGAAGTGCATATAGATACCATAGTGGAGCGGGATTCCCAGACTTACTGAGCTTGTCGGACATTTCTCGCTTCCATCGCTGTGGCGACGGCGGGATAAATGGGTTTGTGAGACTGACAGCTCACCGCGTAACTTGGTATACATCACCGAATTTGCGGTAACTGTCCACGCCAATTTAGTATATCCATATGGTGCATCTATTACGCACAAAGCAGATGCAAAGCAAGATAGACAATCACTAGTACTCGAATGTCTAATTCAAGTTGCCAATATGGTTGTTTTAGCGAGTGCAAGGCATAGGTGCAGGAAGGATTAGTAGACCAGAGCAGGAGAATAGTGTTAGGTCCCAAGATGTATATAAAGAACACGTTGATCCATAGGTATATCCACCGTTCTCATCGTCTTCCGCAGTGCAAGCGCTGCACGGGTATAGTCCAGACGACCCGACTTGTCCACCATGAGCTTATAAAACATAGACGTGACCGTGTTCGTCTCTGAATCGTCCACCGCCCATATCGTCCCGATAACAGAACGAAATCCGGCAAACTGCATCGCGGATGCGAGATGGATATCCTCGTCCGGGGTCTCGTCCTCGACGATCGTATGACAAACGGACAGATACGAGAATTCAGGGTTCAGCCGTTCACATTGGATGATGCGTTGGATCGTGAACCGTCCGTCGCGGACATCCAATGCGGACACGAACGCTGTTTTTTGTTCAGGATCCCAAGACACACAAAGTGCACCCATCCAAGCTAGTTAAATGATCTGAGAGTGGGTGGGTATCACTACGTGGGCAATAATGGTATCGCGGTACCTTGTGGTTGGGAAGGATGTGCTTATCCAGTGCAGCGTGGGCAGTGCGCCGTTTAGACTCCTCGACAACCGACATGGTGACTCGACGCGCGTCAAGGGTTGGAATTTGAGATCAATGACTCCTCCGAAGAGCTGTTGGCGGAAGTGGAGATGGTCTGCAAGCTGGATGAATGGAAAGAATCGCTCCGGGTGACTGGGTGGAGAAAAGCGCAGTGCTGCACGATCGAGGTCAATGGTCTCGTCGATATTCATGGTTCCACTTCCTTTGCTAGAGCTTGGCGGCAATGGAACGTACCTCTGAAAGCAACTGTTCAACTGGAGAGTTTCACTAGAAAGGTAAGAAACTGAACGGACTCTATTGACGGCAGTGAGGCGCAATGCGCAGCTAGGAAAGAAAAGGCAGGCAGTCACTGATGGGAACAGTTCCTTTATGATGAGAAATGTGCCACCAGAGGTCCCTGCGTATTGAATGCAACGGCCACGTGAGGATCCGATTGCTAGCTGCAGAGCTGAAAGTTGTGCAAGCACGAGCGGGGCTGGCAAAGATCGAGTCACTCCTCGTGAACCGAAGCAGCGAAGCTTGAAGGCGGTGGTCTGGCAAAGGACTCGAAATTTGTGATTAGCAACGTCTTCTTCGAAGACGGTTTGCGCACTGTGAGCTCAAGCGCTCATTCTACGCCACTCCTCTGACTCCACTCGCGAAAAATAAAGCTGCAGGACATGCGATGAATACACTAGAATGTCAACAACTCTGGAGGGTGACGGCAACGGCAACCTGAGTGGGTGATCACTTCGAGAGGACTGGCAGAGAAAGAAGATTCTCCATGACCGTCGTCAGTCAAAGTTCATCCGATCGAATCATCATTGCCGTCGTCAAACGCCGTTCAACATTTTCCCCGTGAATGGTAGTTCAGAGCGAGGGGGAGATCCTCATTCACATTTGCAGTGCAGCAGAACTGGTAGCGAGATCGAGACTGTGTATATACGTGGTTTGTCCGGTTGGCGAGAGGAAGAGGGACCTTTACCATGCTTCCTACTCAAGCACATGTCACGAAGAAATGCAAAAAGCATTGGCAAGCTAGAAAAGTATCATCAGCCAAAGACGAGCTTGCCTCGAGGTGGTACTGTGGCCGCGCTGTGCTGCCATCCGCCCCTCATCCATGCGCCACCAACGAACCACTATAAGTAGATCCGCCTTTCACGAATCGTACCCTCATACTTTTATTTGCTCAACCGGCCCGTTGAGCGAGGCCATCTATCGCCCTTCTCAAGATGACACACCTTTTCTTTCACCTCGTTGTCGTCGGTTTATTACCTTTTCTCGTCTCAGCCCATGGATATGTCAAGTCGGTGACCATCAATGGCCAAGTCTACGCTGGAAATGAGCCAGGCGGTTCTACGAATCCGAGTGTCATTCGTCAGGTTAGTCCTTGTCCCCGAGTCGCTCTTCGTTGTATGGAACCTCCATCATGTCCTAGGTGTCGACGATTTCCCCTGTCAAAGGCGCGACTAATCCTTCTTTGAACTGTGGCATGAATGCAACCCAAGCTTCAAATGTTGCCAATGCCAATCCAGGGGACCAGATCTTGGTTTGGTGGGTTGGCGGTGCCACCGGTAGTTCAAATGTGCGTCCTCGTCCTTTCTATCTTTCTTACTGAGACCAAGTTTCTTACAGTGGCCACATAGTACTGGACCTATCATGCATTATATGGCACAATGTAGTGGTTCTTGTGCGTCCTATGATTCTACCAATGCGGAGTGGTTCAAGATCTCGGAGCTTGGAGTTCAACCGGATAACACCTCTTGGTATCAGGGCGACATCGGTGCGTTATTCTGTAATTAATATGACGCTCTTACCGACTATGGGAACAATAGTGCAGGGCAAGCCTGCAAATGTCACCATCCCTTCCAAAATCTCTCCTGGAAACTACCTCCTCCGCTCCGAGCTCATCTCTCTTCAGAATGCCATAGCGGAAAACGGCGCTGAGTTCTACCCAGCCTGCATTCAACTCAGCGTTGGAGGCTCAGGGACTGGCACAGCAACAACCAACGATAAATGTCATATGCCTGGCTGCTATTCAGACACTGATCCAGGGATTTTCGACCCCACTGTAAGAGCTCTGGTTTGTATTTGAGGACGACACCTGAAAGCAGTGATAGGTTTACGACCCGCCTTTGACTTACACTTTTCCTGGTCCTCCAGTGCCTACGTTCGTTGGCAATGATGCGGTCCAAGGTGGTTATCAACCCGGTAGTTCATCCTCTGGCGGATCTTCGTCTGGTGGTTCATCTGCCACGACAACGGCAGCGCCGTCCTCCTCGGCATCAAGCAGTAAGTTCAATTCTTTTGCTCATTTCTCTTTTGGCCCTTCTATCCCCCCTTTTTTGTTATTCCTTACCAAATGTGACAGTGCCCACTAACTCCTCTCCTTCTTCACCGTCGGCCACAATCGCGTCGACGTCCACTCCTTCTGCAACTTCATCTATGGATTCGACTACAGGACCCGCCTGTTATGTGACGTCTTCCAACCAGCAGTCTCTCGCTAAGCGTAGTGACTCGGTACGCAAGAAGCACAAGCACCGCCTCGTACGACGCGGTGGCGCCTGAGCACGTCCTATATTATATCCTCTTGTCAGTGCATGATGCACAATGACAGGAATTGGATAACGGGCATGTGGTAGACGCATGGTGGCTCCTAGCTCCTGTGGATCGACATTGCCCCAGGCCATTCTAAGTGGGCTGGCACCCACATGCACAGTGAATGCCGCTAATATAAATCACACCGTTCACCACTGATTCATCCCTGAGACTAAGTTATACACTTGTTTCATTCTCTTTTGATCTTGCTCGTGTTTTTGGTAGATCTACCCTGATGTATTATCCGTACTGTCAAACAGTCTGTAGTGACCTGCATCATGCGTACCCGGACAAGGACAGTTTCGCCCCACCGCTTTCGACTGTTGGAGTTGGCAAGTGAAAACGATGGGCCGTCCGTCGCTGTCGTTCCAAACTATGAAGCAACCAAGTGACATCCCGGACGGAAGATGGTAATAGAGTCGCTACCCACCAACCCTGCTTCTGATTGGCCACGTGTATGGGCTTCGCGTGATCGCCCACGACACGGCCTCGTCTCTGGAATGTATTTCATGTCCCTGTGCCCTTGAAATGGAAGGCCGTGGGCACAATTTGTGATGACAGGGAGACTGTTAGGTTCTGGATTCGGACGTCCCACGGTCCACGGAACTTGCGCCCAGGTACCACGTCGGACGGCTCCAGCCTGTGT
>JBBPNZ010000739.1:0-14548 GCA_038091195.1 Phylloporus rhodoxanthus | reverse complement strand
GGCGAGGAGCGGGACCTGCATCGGCAGGTTACAGAGTTATCCGGGATTGTCACGGACCTGTTGAAGGAGATTTTCGACCTCCGTAGCACCGTGGAAAGCAATGGTAGGGCGCTGGAATCCCTGCGTCGGCGCGTCACGACATCCCCACTTGGATCGCCTCCGCCTCCGCCACCTGCAAAACTGCCAGCCATTCACGTTGCCCCGCTTCACAGGGAGCTTGACAATTCACCATTTGTCAAGATTCCAGGTTCTCCATCCCCTCCAAAATCACGATCGGCGTCCCCCTCTGAGACATTCTCCTGGACAGCGACACCGCCGAGACCTACTGTGTGTGATGGCGAAGGTGCAGTTCTCACCGAAGGCAAGGCATCACCTCCATCTGAGCCATTTGTCCTAGCGCCTCCTCTTCCCCCAACCACATCGACCATTCCAGGCGATGGCCACGCGGCCGATCAGCCTGAACCACCCCGGCCGTCATCACCATTGACTCTGGCAGCATCCCAATCAGCGGCTCCGGCTGTTCCTCAAGATTGCGTCATGCTCTTTGCCGATATTGGGAAGGATGTGGCAGATGGACTCGCTGAGATGTATACTAGCGACGGTGAGGCAGGCATGTGATTTATAAATAGTATATACTCCTTGGCTATCGTAGTTGAATATATTTGCTGTTTATGTGTGATAATTGATCTAATCATGTCAGAACTGTATTCAGTTGATGAAACATCAGCCATAAGTTGTATATCCAAATCGATCTGGCGAGTGTGATAAGTATTCAGTGGATTTACCGATGAATGTGAAGCAATTGCCGCCTGAGTAGTGGTGATTCTGCCTCACCAATGCTAATCTACTGCACCGATGCACTGCCCCGCTAATTATACCGTCACATGGTAGCGGCGAGACTGCCGAAGCGGTCATTATACCTACATTGTATCGGTAATAGATTATACCGTACCGCCGCTGAATGTACCACACAGCTGAATGTACCATACCGCTGAATGGAACCGTACCACTGCTGAATGTACCGTACCCGCTGAATGTACCGTACCACTGCTGAATGGTATGGTACCGCTGAATGGAACCGTACCGCTGCTGAATGTACCGTACCCGCTGAATGTACCGCACTGCCGCTGAATGTACCGTACCACCGCTGAATGTACCGTACCGCCGCTGAATGTACCGTACCCGCTGAATGTACCCGCACCGCTGCTGAATGTACCATACCGCTGAATGGAACCGTACCGCTGCTGAATGTACCGTACCGCTGAATGTACCGTACCCACTGAATGTACCATACCGCCGCTGAATGTACCGTACCGCCGCTGAATGTACCCACACCATCGCTGAATGTACCATACCACCGCTGAATGTACCGTACCGCTGAATGGAACCGTACCGCTGCTAAATGTACCATACCGCTGAATGTACTGTACCCGCTGAATGTACCGCACCGCCGCTGAATGTACCGTACCACCGCTGAATGTACCGTACCACTGAATGGAACCGTACCGCCGCTGAATGTACCATACCGCCGCTGAATGTACCGCACCGCCGCTGATTATACCGCCATAGCTAGTTGATACTGCTGTTCCGCTGTTTTTGGCCGTACCATGGCAATTGTTCCATCGGCTCACCCATTATCATCGGTCGTATTTGCCATCGGCCGATCATTCTCTACCAGCATGAGTCCTATGGGCCCGCCAATATGCATCAACTCTCCAGCCATAGGTTGTTCAATCCATATCGGCACTCTGAATCTCGGCCCACCCACACGTACAGTCACCTCTCTCGTTGGCCCACCCATACATCTCGCCTGTCTCCCATTGGCCCAACCATCTCCATCATCAACCATCCAATCAGCCAATCCACCGCTGCGGTTACCCTATCCATCGGTCCATCCAATCGTCTCTCCATACATGCCGTCGGCCTACCGCTATACATAGCTACAGCCCAACAGCCTATCCATATATGTTGGTACCTTATCCATTGGCCTATCTATTCCAATTGTCTGCCATTTCTTAGCTACAGGTACATTATCTCCACCCGCATGAATAGCCGACACATCTCTATCGGCATTCACTCGATTGGCCCACCCATCAGTTCACATATTCATCCCTTGGCCCCTCCATCTCCACTGCCATTCTATCCATCAGCCCATCCATCCCGATCAGCCTTTTCACTTTCGGCCAATGACCATACTTACTCATTGGCCCATCCATCCACCCCACTCCATACCTCGGCCCATCCGTCTTTATTTTCATACTCCAACTACCCTATTTCACTACTCATTTTCACTAATTATACACTCAGCCCATCCATCTCTATCGCCCATCCATAGGCCCATCCATCCCTATCGGTGGTTCACCCTTCCTCGGCCGATGTTCGGCTGGCCGTCTCACACGGCTGTTTTGCACCCTTCGGCTCCCCGTCTTCATCGGTATAAGTGACTGAAGGGGCTCCAATTTGAGCAGGTGGTCTTTGACCATAAGCATTATCGGGAATATATCTGGGTTGTGGAACCCTATTGGATCTCCGCTGTTCAGCAGGTTCGCGATAAGTTGCTCTCTCATCACATAATGGATGATAATGATGAGGTTGTGCTCTAAATTCCACTAATGGTTCTCTAGTATCCTGTCGTGGTGGAAACCAATTCTTTTTGGTTTGATCAGGAACTAACCATTCATCATCATCATTGATTGATGTAAGTGGAGAATCTGAGATAAGTTTTCATTTGTGTTGATATAGATCATCTTTCGTTGCTTGATGACCTGTATCTAGACGATCTCTTTTCACACCAGGTTTTGGTGGAGAAGGAAAGGAAGGAGATGATTCTGATGATTGATCAGAGAATAATGGTGAAAGAGGTCTAGATGGAATTGATGGTGATGCTGGGGGTAACCAGGCATCTGGTTCATCCTTTGGTAATGGTATTCTTATCTCAACCTCTCGGTTGGGTGATTTGGATCTTGGGATTTCGGATTCATGATCCGATAAGTCATTGTTCTGAATCGGAATAGGGGCAGGTCCATCTTCTTGACTTTTAGAACAGTGTGGAAAATAGTTTTCATCAAATGTAGCATTAGTTGAAATCACAACTCAATGCTTAGCTTTGGACCAAAAGTGCCATCCTTTTGTATTTGGTTCATATCCAATGAATGCCATTTCCTCAGATTTGGGAGACAGTTTGTCTGGCCATAGTTCTGGAGGAATAAAGACATAAGCATGGGATCCAAAGACTCGGAAATAAGAAGCATCTGGTTTCTTGCCATCTCCTTTGAATTTCTCAATGGGAGTCTTCCAATCATGGTGACACATGGGTTGTCTGTTGTAAATATGCACTGATGTCTCCACAGCATCTTGCTAGAATGCTTTGGGTAAGCAGGCATGGTGGCGCATAGCTTCTGCTTTTTCTAAAATGGTGCGATTGAATCTCTCGGCTTGTCCATTCTGTTATGGCATGTGAGGAACAGAAGTCTGATGAGTCACTCCTTTGGTAGTAAGGAACGATTGAAACTCATGACTCATGTATTCCCCCCCACGGTCCGAACGGACGGAGGTCAGGGTGTGACCGGTAAAGGTCTCAGCCCAAGCAACCATGTCACGAAAGTGACGGAGAGTATCAGACTTGGCCCGCAAGAATGATAATAGAGCATACCCAGTGTGGTCGTCAATGAAAGTAAGAACATACTGAGCACGTGAGCACGGCTCAGTTGGCATAGGACCAATAAGGTCAGTATGTATAAGGGCAAGAGGGTGAGAAGCCCGCTTCTCAGAACCTAAAAAGGAACGATCTGGCATCTTTCTGATAGCACAACCTTTGCAGGCTGGAAGATCAGAAGGAACAGTGAGTGTTGGAACACCGGAAAGTGTGGTGTGCGCATGACGTAAAGCATTACGAGAGGTGTGACCAAAACATTGATGCCACAAATGATAAGACTTGTCATCCACAAGAGAGGCTACAGTCCCAAGCATTGGAGTAATCATAGACGACTGAAACCAATGGAGACTATTAGTGGGGGATAGGGCTGATGCCCGGATCACCTCACGTCCACTCTTGTTCCAAATACTTGACGCGTTATGAGTAATCTCGCAGCGGAAGCCACAGCATGTTAATGCTGTCACAGAGAGTAAACGATTAGTGGCTTTAGGAGCATACCAAACATCTTCTAAAGAAACAGTAGAGACCGGTAAAGGTCCATTGATTTGTTTTAATAGAATGGTTCCAGGACCATACATTTCAACTGTTGCTCCGTTAGCAATGGTAGCTATTCGTTTGCTAGTTCCCAGATGAACAAAATCATCTATAAAGGGAGTTAGATGATTGGTACAACCACTATCAATCATCCAATGAGTTTTCGCAAACTCAATCTTATCTGGTGATGAATCACCGATATAGTAGCAAAGGAATTCATTGCTCTCTTCATCATAGAAGGTATCTCTGTCGTCATCCAATGGTATGGATAACGATCTACTATTCCATAAAGGTGCAATAGCTTCATGTGAAGTATAAGAAACCAGAACATCCGGAACAGCACCGTAAATCAACAAAGGTTGACTCGAAGAAGAAAATTCTTCGGTGGAAGTATAAGGAATAGGAAGAGATGGAAAAACAGTTGAATGATTTGAAAAATGAGACATGCCCGAAACTAAGCCCCCAAGGGAAAAGACAACCTTTTTATTCTTTTTCTTAGTATTTTTATTCTTTTCTCTTTCTGCCACAACGCTAGCAGGAGTCAGAGTTTGTTCTCGGTCAATAATAACTGGTTCTTCTCTTGTCTGAGAAGGTCCTGCAGCTCCTTGCAAACTCTCAGATATTTGCGGAGGAGCAACGCGGAAAGGGAGAAATTGGTCAGGGAAAACCCATTCCAATGTCTTGCGTACCTGTTTCCCATGTATCAGTACTGATTCCTTCAAGGTCCTTGTTATAGTCTTTCTCATAGTCCATGGAGTCGTCTTGCACCATGGGATCTATGGTATCATAGTAGAAAGCCGATGTTGCTTCATTCAAAGAAAGATCAGCAACTTGTTCACTAATAATTTCGTGAATGAAACCTTGATTTCCTTCGATCATATTTGCACCTCCTTGTGGTGCTTTGCCTTTCCCTTTCTTGTCTTTGCGCATTGCAAAGCCCGCATGATTCTGCTCTTTCTTTTGGAAAGCGGGAGGTCTCTTTTGGAATCTGGGGCGAAAGCCACCAGAACCAGAAGGTCGATTTTGGTTATAACCTCCCTGAGGACACCATTTATTGTAAGTAGGTGGTCCTTTACGGATCACATTCGTCCGATTAGCAGAAGGGTTACGTACTTCTTCTGTAGTCTCCATGTTGGTTATGCGGGATGCAAGAGATCAGCGTGAACTCTGCATGGACATTTCAGCAAGAATCTTCGTGGTGATATTATCAACCGTGAAGTTTGTTACTTCCGTGGTTAATGCCATGGTAGAGCAAAAGCTGTACATGTTGGAAGGAAGACGTTCCAAAAGGAACATAGCACGAAAGGAATCTGGGAGATTAAGTCCAGCGGCATTCATCTGATTGAAAAGAGAAATCAAATGGTTAATGTCATCACCAGCTGTTTTATGGCTGATCGTAACTCTTTGGGCTTGATGAAACAAGTGGAACTGGCCTGCTAGGCCATGAGATCCAAACAAGCTAAATAGCTTGTCCCAAAGGGATTTACTGAGAGCAGGTTTAACTACTGCATCAGTATAGGTATATGAAACATGATGAACATGTGAATTATTGATCGTATTGGCAAGAATGCCAGTGATACGTTTATCAATAGTTACTCATTTGTCTTGATCAGCTTGGGCGGTATTGGCATAAGTCAAAGAACCGTCTACAATTCCCCAAAGGGAAAGAGATTCAAGGACTGATTGAATGCGAATCTTCCAGATGGAGTAGTTTGAAGGTCCAATGAGGACGGGTACGCGTCCAAGAATAGTGTTGTCAGTTTTGAAATCAGTGGGAGTAGTAAGGGTAGCCATTTCTCACTGAAGAAATAGGATAGCGTCTGCAAATCCAATTTCAGTAAACAAATCATCGTAACTTTGAGATAGAAGATTGAAAGGTATCAAACCCGTGTTAGTCCCCAAGATTTTCGCAAGTTGTCGAGTACGACGTTTGCGAGTGCATTTGTTTGGACCAAGGAGTTTTGAATCCCAGTATTTTCGTCTGTCATCTTTAGTCTTTGGCCTTTGAACAATAGTAGGTGAACTTGTAGAATGCGAGTAGATGTAAGAATGGTCTCCTTCCAATGTTTCAAAGTAAAGGGTAGATATGTAATGTGGATTTTTAAAACATAAAGGAGGTCTTCCTCCAGTTCTCGCATATACAATTTTATAATCTCTGCATGAGTGATACAGGACACCTAGATTCTTGTAACCATTCCAACAATTGTAATCAAGAAATGTACGAATAGGAGTAGCATAATCTCTATTGTACAAACAAAAATCGTGATTTAGTCCAAGAGACCAAAGAGGATGAAGAGGAACAGAAGCGAAAATACTAAGTATGTCTTCTAACTTGGCGATTATTTTCGCCTTGTTTAGCAGCTCTTCATTTTCGTCCGGAGTAAGTTCCAGCGAGAGATGCATAAACGACATCTTCCTGTGAAGTACCTGCAGCTTCTTTAATCAGCTTTTGAATCACCTTACTTCTCCGATAAATGTCCGGGGACATCCTCCGCAGGTCATCGTGCATGTCCATGTCAAAAAGAAAATTCCACATCTGGACATCGATACTGTGTCGAGCCGCAAGCTTGTTAACAGTAAGTCCCTGTGCCTCGGTAGCGGCACGACCTCTCGTCCAAGGTAAAGCGCCATGCTCTATCTCCACCCAATTCTGTTGGAGTGGGTAATAGTTAGGCGATTTGGACTTATATAAATAAAGGTTCGCGTAAGAAGGAGGGAAAAGGTCCTGACGAAAAATCTCCCAGCCCTGGTCATGTATCGTAAAATTACGAGTTTCCTCGTAAGTGTCAGAGGGAAAAGCCCAACCTGCAGCCTCATAGTATTACCCTATGGTTTCTCTGATATAGCGAGTGCTATTGACGGGATAAGGAGCTCTGGTTTCAGCGAGTTGAATCCGGAAGGGCATCACCATTCGTAGCGATTGCGCCACTTGCTGCAGATCCAGGTGCATTTGCATCACCGGGAAGTAGGGCTTCATCTGCATGACCTGAAGATGTCCCAGAGCTACTTCAACGTTGGTCGGCAGTGTCGGTTGTTCGATTAGCCGATGAAGAAGAGGAGTGCTCCGAAACTGAGCTAGACAGGATCAGCAAGTATCGCTGATCTGGACGTGGAGATAAAATGGTTCTTCCTGCGAATAGGGGATGGTCTTCACCAGGCAATCGCGATCCCATGGATAGGTTTGAATCCATTCGCCTGTCCGTAGCGTTACCCATTCTGGGCGCTCATCCTCGAAACGATGAGGGACGCCAACCTGAGCACCAAATGCAAGCATCTCCACGAGCGTGGTTCGGCGTGGGACCGGATGGGTGATCTGGAGATGAGGAGCTTCGTCAAAGCGGAACTCCACCAGATCTTGCAATGGGAGTCACGGAATGGGAGGAACTGGAAGAAGAGGGACCTGAATGATTTGAGCTATTTGATTCTCTTTGTCGGAGAGGGACGAGGAGAGGGCTGGCAACAGGGACTGGGACAAGGACATCATTGCGATGAGTTTCGTAAATTGGAGGAGGATGAGTTTGCTAGAAAGCGATGGTAGAGGGTGATAGCTGAGAGCCATAGGGTTGAGGACGAAAAGTAAAGGGAGACTGTGGAGAAGTAGGAGTGATTACTTGATAGTAAGTGAACAGTCGAGTCTGATGGTCTGTTAGACTATTGTCTACTCCTCAATGTATTATGTCTCTCTTACCGTGACAGTGGACTTCTCCTGGTTCAATACTCTCTAGACAGATAGGACAAGGGATTTGAAGAGGGACTCCTGGTGGAACAATCTGTTCATCAACTATCCATTGAGGAACAGTCTCGCTATGAAAGTGGTACCTTGGTACAGGACTAATCTCTCCTTGAGATTCTTCTCAAGGAGGGGATGGTTGTAACATGGGTTCTTGTGGCGTAGGAGGCGGAGTTGGAGAACTTACTGATGGCGATGGCTGTTGCACATCAGATGATAAAGTAATCATCAGTAAGTGTCTTCGTTCTATACTCTCAAACCAAAAAACAATGGCTAGATCCTTGACATCACGTCGGATAATAGAAAAACCATTGTTAAAGGTAAAAAGAAATAAATCGAGAGCAAGATCAACTCGATTAGCCTCCTGAAGCCCCTCATATAATCGTATGAGTAGCATAACAACTTTCATAACATCAAGTAACCACCAACGTTCGTTGCGCGAGATGGTGGGAGGCATCATGATATCAAAGATGAACTCCGCTTGTCTAAGCGGGGCTCATAACCTTTCAGAATGGAATCCGAACAGCGAAGGGACAAAGGAGATGAACTAAGTGGGAACTACTCACTTAGTGATGAACGGTAGTTGATAGTCAAAGTCTTGCTAGTAGAGGCTAGCAGTAGAATGAAAAGTGGGTGGAATTCGTTAGAGGGGAATGCTGGTAAGAGCCCCCTCTTATATACTGTCTAGCTATTGTTTGTACGTATGTACAGTAATCTAAATAGAGAGAACAATAGCAGACTATCAGCCAATAGCGTAAAAGGAGCTTATCTATCATATTACTAATGACAAAGCTTATCGTCCAATGGCAAAACATGAGCAGTGTACATCAGTCAGCATGACAAAAGAATATGACAAACTGCTGATGGATCAATGTCATATGTGATGACTAAAGATAATAGATAAGATCACATGACATTTTCAATAGCAAGTACTTATACTAAGTGAAGTACAAGCACGGACCAAGGAGAGACAAAAGAAGAAGGAGACACTTCCCCGAAAGAGAAAGCAAAGGGGGAGGGTTGATATCAAGATATCATAAACGAGATTATGTGGTTGACTGCGGGATGTGACAATCAAGAAGGAACACAGGTTAGGCTGCGGAATGAGAACATCAAAGAGGTAGAGTGTCTGAGTTGGATTGGATGAGAACGTAAAACTGATGAGTCAATGTACGAAGAGCCAGAAGAGGATGAAGAATGTGGCTAATAGTCCCCCTAATAGGAAGTGAACGAGGATGGGGAAGAAAAACCATAACAGAGGACAGGTATGCAGCCAAGAATAATATTGTCAGTTTTGAAATCGGTTGGTGTAGTGAGGTTAGCCATTTCCTAAACAAATAGGATAGCGTCTGCAAATCCAATTTCAGCAAACAGATCAAAGTAACTTTGAGATAGAAGATTGAATGGTTTCAAACCTGTGTTAATCCCCAAGATATGTGCAAGTTATTTGGAACAACGCTTGCATGTCTTCCGATTTGGTCCAAGGAGTTTGGAATCCCAGTATTTTCATCTGTCATCTTTAGTCTTTGGCCTAGGAAGTGATGAATTCAATATAAATGCTTTTGGATGGTCTCTTTCTATTATATCATAATGAAGGGAGTAAAAGTAATGCAGATTGGTTAATCGTAAGTCAGGTTTTCCCTGTTTTCTCGCATGTACTAATACTTCATCTCCACATGAATGATATGGGATGTCTAAAGTATTGTTGCCATTCCAAGCATTATAATCAAGAAACGTATGAAATGGAGAAGAGTGATCTCAATTGTACATAGTATCATCATGAAAATGTCCTAAAGGCCAAAGAGGATGAACAGGAGTAGAAGCAAAAATACTAAGTATGTCTTTTAACTCAGTGATTATTTTTGCCTTGCTCCACAGCTCTGCGTTTTCTTCTGGAGTAAGTTCCGGCAAGAGATGTATAAATGACATCTTCTTGAGGAGTACCTGTAGCATCCTTGATCAGCTTCTGTATGACCTTACTTCTCTGGTAAATTTCCGGAGACATCCTCCTCAAGTCATTGCACATGTCCATATCAAAAAGGAAATTCCACATTTGGACACCCATACCATGAAGAGTGGCGAGCTCTTCAGTCGTCATCCCTTGTGCTTCTGCAGCGGCTTGTCCTCGTGTCCACAGTAATGCTCCATATTTGATCTCGATCCAGTTCTGCTAGGGCGGGTAATAGTTTGGTGATTTGGATTTGTATAAATAGAGATTCACATAAGATGGAGGAAAGAGGTCGCAGCGAAAGATCTCCCAGCCCTAGTCGTGAATGGTAAGATTATGAGTTTCTTTGTAAGTTGCTGAAGAGAAAGCCCAACCAGCAGCCTCATAGGCTTGGCCTATGGTTTCTCCATAGTAGCATAAGCTATTTATGGGATAGGGTGCTCCGGATTCAGTTAGTTGAATCCAGAACAGCATTACCATCCTCGGAGAGCATGCCACCTGAGGCAGCTCCAGATGCATCTGCATCAGCAGGTAATAGGGCTTCATCTTCATGACTTGAAGATGACAGGGAGCTATTTTGACATTGACCGGTTGAATTGGTTGATACATGAGTGGATGAAGAAGAGGAGTGCTGCAGTATTGTGCAAGTGTCAATATGGTCAAATGGTCATTGAGGACATGGAGATAGAATGGTTCCTTGTCTCTCAAATAGAGGATTGCCTTGCAAAGGCAGTCGTGATCCCATGGATAAGTTTGAACCCACTCCTCTATCCTCATGACAGTCTATTCCATATGTTCATCCTTGAAACAATGAGGGATGTCAGCCTGAGCGCCAAATGCGATCATTTGGACCACATTGGCTCAGTGGGGAATTGGATGGGCAATCTGGGGACGAGGAGGTTTGTTGAACCAGAACTCCACTAGATCTTGAAGTGGGAGGTGCGGTGGTTCCGGAACTTGATTCTCTTTGTTCTCATAGGACAAAGATGGGACTTGCGACGGGGACAGGGATATGGACATTGTTTTGATGAGTTTCATAGAGAGGAGGAGAGTTTTCTCATTGATGTTCAACAGTAGAAGCTGATTGAGGTAGACCATAAACAGTAGAAGAAGATGGTGGTGGAGTAGAGCGAATGATGCAGAAGATACTAAAGGGACAAGTTTGATGATCAGCTAAGCTGTCATCGACTCCTCATCGTAAAATATCTCTCTCACCGTGATGATGGATTTCTCCTCATTCAATACTGCCTTGGCAGACCATACAAGGGATTTGACAGGGAACTCCTGGATGAACCAATTGTGTATCAACAATTGGTTGTGGATGTGTCTCGCTAATAATGCGGTACCTTGGAGGATCAGTTTCTCCTTAAAATGTTGCTCGAGGAGGGGATGAGGTTGTTTGAGATAACATGGATTCTAGACCAGGTGGTGGAGTTGAGGAACTACTTACTGACGATGATGGCTGTTGCACATCAGAGGATAATGTTATTGTCAGTAGGTGCTTCCTAGTTAAACCCTCAAAACCAAAAATTATAATAACTTTCTCGACTTCTCATCAGAGAATGGCAAAACCGTTATTGAAAGTGAAGAGGAATAACTCAGTAGTTAGTTCAACTTGATGAGCAACCTGAAGCCCTTCATACAATTGCATGAGAAGCATGACAACTTTCATGATGTCTAGCAACCACTAACATTCATCACATGAGACAGTAGGAGGCATAGTGATATCAAATATGAACTCCGCTTTGTCTAGGCAGGGCTCATAACCTTTCGGAATGAAGGGTCCGAACAGCGAAGGGACAAAGGAAATAAACCTAAGTGGGAACTACTCATTTAGTGATGAACATTTGACAGTAGTCAAGGTCTTGCTAGTTGAGATACATATCTAGCAGTAGAATGAAAAATGGGTGGAATTTGTTAGAGGGGAATGCTTCAGAGAGTCCCCTCTTATATACTGTCTAGCTATTGTTTGTACATGTGTACAGTAATCTAAATAGAGAGAATAATAGCAGACTATCAGCTAATGGCGTAAAGAGAGCTTATCTATTGTATTACAAACAATAAAAGCTTATCATCCAATGGCAAAACATGAGTAGTGTACATCAGTCAGCATGACAAAAGAATATGACAAACAGCTGATGGATCAATGTCATATGTGATGACTAAAGATAAGAGATAAGATCACATGACATTTTCAATAGTATGCCCCATGTTACTACCACTGCAGTCCCTCTTGTCACAATGTCACTTGCTTGAAGCTGATATCAAGGTATTTGTAGCCTTCCACTTTTTTTTTAGCAGCATGCTGATTTTTTTTTATTTCTTTCCCTTTCCGATACTGATCAAAGTATTCCCATTCACAAAACAGGACTGCAACACCTACCAATGACATGTCTTGTGCGGCATGCCTGAAGCATTGCCATAGTGTGGCCAATGAGCAGGTGGTATACCACTGTCCAACAAATTGGATATCGGGCATGTCAAATCCCTAGTGGTGTGTAAGTCCAACAATGAACCTTCTGTCAATTTGCTCACCATTCCAAATGATTCTGTCATAAAAAAACCCCATGTACAATATTGCCCTGCTCAAAATTGACAACCTTGTTACTCTTGAAAGCCATTGACATATCGAAATTGAACCATTTGATCTTGTGATGGAAGTTGGGGGGAAGGCGTGCATGTACAGATTGAGCAGCTTCTATTGCTGTGGCAATATTATCAAAAAAGATAAGAAACTTGGGTGATGGAGGGTCTCCTGCCTTCCATCCATCAGGAATAAGGAATGCGAGGTCGGCATAGCTTTGTAGATGCCCTTGGATTAGCTTGACAGCAAGCCTAATATTTGGTCAGTCGGTGCTACAGTAGATGGTAACAATCTTGTCACTGCTCCATAGATGTAGTAGTTTTTTGATGTCCCGTAATGCCTCCGATGATAATGTAGCTGATGCAACAAGAAAAGTGATATCAGGTAGGATATATCTTAGCCTCCCAAGTTCTTTGTACTGAGGATGAAACTCTCCCCAGATGCTGACACAGTATGCCTCATCAACCACGATGCCAATGATGTGTACAGTAAACTGAGGTTTTTTGAGCAACTGCTCAAATCCACCACCATCCTTCATAACCTGTTCCAGTGTTACAGTTTTTCTTTCCCATCCACATTCGCTTTCTATTAGGGGGACTATTAGCCACATTTTTCATCCTCTTCTGGCTCTTTGCACATTGACTCATCAGTTTTATGTTCTCATCTGATCCAACTCGGACACTCTACCTCTTGATATTCTCATTCTGCAGTCTAACCTGTGTTCCTTCTTGATTATCACATTCCGCAGCCAACCACATAATCTCGTTTACAATATCTTGATATCAACCCTTCCTCTTCACTTTCTCTTTCTGTTATGCGTAGCATACACAATGGATTCTTACTCCTAAGGCTTATGCTGACTCGAGTGATACTCACGAAGAGACCAACTCAAGAGGCAGGAACAAAGGAGGATGAGGGTTGGTCAAGGGGTTTCCTTGAGCGAGACGAAAACTAAGAGTTTGACTTAGAGTCACGAGGATGGGACTTGAAAGTACGCTAGTATTGCGCAGATCAAGACTAAGATACATACGAGTAAGGACAAGGTATTTATACATGAGATACCCTGCGCACGGACCAAAGGAGCAAGAAAGGAAAGAACACAAAAGAGGAAAGAAAGAACAAAGAATGTTATGGAACACGGGGAAGACTAGCCGTCATGGGAGACACAAGGAATAGAAGAGGAAGAAGTTACACATGGCAGACAGATCAAAGTAAACAAGATGGGTCCAGTGATCAGAAGAAAAGTGGAATAGTGGTAGTGACAATCACCTAGCCAATTGTCAAAGTGAGAGGAGAAGAGAAAAAGGACGAGGCGATGAAAGAGGAGATAAATTGTAACACTTTCGGGGAAGTGTCTCCTTCTTCTTTTGTCTCTCCTTGGTCCGTGCTCGTACTTCACCTAGTATAAGTACTTACTCGTTTCACATGTATTCCTTAGTCTTGATCTGCACAATACTAGTGTACTTTCAAGTCCCATCCTTGAGACTCTCCAAAGTCTAATCTTCATCCTTGCCTCGCTCAAGGAAACCCCTTGACTGATCTCTCGTCACCTCGTCCTCACCTCGCTCAAGGAAACCCCTTGACCAACCCTTGTCCTCCTTCATTCCTGCCTCTAGAGTTGGTCTCTTTGTGAGTATCACTCGAGTCAGTGTAAGTCTTAGGAGTAAGAGTTCATTGTGTATGCTATGCGTAACATCCAGGCTGATTATCACAATGTTAGCATTATCATTATATCACTTCGTCACTCGTCCACATACGGTACAACAACTTACATCAGCATGCATAGATTAGATCCTTCGTCTGTCTTTCTCTCTCTTTCCTCAGCGTTCTCTCACACTTGTGACGACCGCTGAGGTACGTATCTTTACTTAGCAGTCGCACCATAGCTTACAAGTCATACCTAGTTCCGTGTGCGCTAGGTAATACACATCGTTCTCTCACACTTGTGACGACCGCTGAGTTCCGTGTGCGCTAGCTCGTATAGGTTATGAGCCCTGAGCTCAACTGAGCTCTGAACTTACGACACTAGCATCATACGAACTCCACCGTCACACTTCAAATCGCTCTTGATCATTTTGATCGATCCTGACCAATTCA
>JBBPNZ010000738.1:0-14555 GCA_038091195.1 Phylloporus rhodoxanthus | reverse complement strand
AGAAGATGGCCTCACAGCCACATGGAATCATCCCTTTCTCTTGTAAGTCTCTTGTGGACTTTTAACTGGATACTTATCTTTTTTCCCATAGCACTGTATCTTCCTCTGCTATTGTTGGGGTTGGTATATGCATTCTTCCAAAGGAGCTTACACCTGAATGGCACAAACAACCATTGGGTGATCAAGTAACTACAAATGTTGTCTGGTTGTTGGGATCTGGCAATACATGGGAATGTAAGATTTATGTCTTTTTTAAATCCAACTGCTAATACTGTACTAGGTGATATTCCTGGACTACCAACTGGTCCTGCAACTATCTCCATTGCATACAAGGCTTGTGATGTGTTGGTAGGTTTTACATTATAGTTCAACTTATATTTGATTGAATGTATCTTTTAGACCACTCCAGTTGGCCATGACTGTCTGTCAGCTCTCCAGAAAGATCATTGGAATTTATTCAACTTGGGAATAAACTTCAGAAATTTGTCTTGTGCATTGACACAAATTGAACTGGGCTTGGCAAGATTGGATCTTTGTCCCTTGGGCCATGCAGATCATACTGGCATCTTGCATGATCTTGCATGTTCTCTCATATCATTGTATGATCAAGAAGGAAATATTGCAAACCTGCACAGAGCCATTGAGATTCAACAGATCAGGCTTGACCTTTGTCCATTGGGCCATTCAGAACACACTACAGCTCTTGGAGAACTGGTAGTATCCTTGTCAAGGCATTATGATATCCAAAACAACAAGGAAGACCTAAATAAACTTATAGAGATGCAGCAGAAGCACCTTGATCTGTGCCCATTTGGTCATTCAGATCATGCAAGAGCCCTTGGATCACTTGCTATATCTCTACTGGACCGCTACTCTTTGTGGAGGAATATGACAGACCTCAATAGGGCTATTGAAATAGAGGAAAAAAGGCTTGATCTTTGCCTGCCAGGTCATCCAGAGTATGATGTTGTTTTGAACAATCTTGCATCATCTTTGGGTGCACGTTATCAAGCATTGGGTAACCTAACTGACTTGAGTAGAGCCATTGATCTTAGAGAGAAGTGCCTTGAACTATGTCCATCAAATCACAGTGACCATGAGCTTTCCCTTCTCAATCTTGCAATATCATTACAAGATCGCTATGAAAAACTAAAGAGTTACTCAGATTTGAAAAGAGCAGCCAGGTTGCTGAAGGAGGCATTGAATACCTGCCCAATTCAGCACTTTCAATTTGCATTGATTGTTGTTTGGCTAGCTCAAATCACTTTTAGTTTATCCAACTCCTCCCAAGGATCTGACTCTCCTGACCAACTGCTTCCTTTACTGGATGAAGCCTTTGAAACATATAGACTATTGGAGAAATGTGGACCAGCAGCTTCACTGAGTTTGTTGAAGGCAACTCAGAGTTGGGTCCAGGATGCTGAAAAGTATAACCACTCCTCAGTCTTGAAGGCCTACCAAACATCACTCAATACATTGGATCATTTCACCTCCCTCAACTCTTCACTAGACTCAAGGCATGAAACAATGCAAGCAAGAATGGCTCAGGATTTAGCCAATAATGCATTCTCATGTGCCACAAGACATGGTAACTTCCAGATGGCTGTGGAGCTTTTGGAGCAAGGACGGGGAATCCTGTGGAGCCAACTTGCCCGTTTCGACATTTCTTTGGCCGCATTGGAGAGTAGTAATCAAGGTGGCAGGCTGGCAAGGAAATTCGCACGATTGAGCACGGACCTCAAGAAGCATGCTCAACGGAGTGGAGGTGCGGATCTGTACTGGCGGGTTCAGACGGAATGGCAGTCTGTCGTGGACAAGATTCGTCGTCTGGATGGGTTCTCACGGTTCCTCTTACTTCCCTGTTTCGAGGACCTCCGACATGCCGCAGAAGATGGTCCCGTCGTCATCGTGAATGCAAGCAAATACACCTGTGACGCTCTCATTGTTTTGAACTCCGGAGCGCCTGTTCGCGTGCCCCTTCCTTGCTCCTTCGATGATGTCGATCAACTCTGTTTGGAATTATCGGAACTGACCCAGGACCCGCATGCATACGGAGAACACAGAGAGTCCTACGTGAAGCAAATGTTACGCGAGTTGTGGTCATCCGTGGTCGAACCAATCGCTTCCGTTTTACAAAACAATATCCAGCTGCCTGTGGGCTCGCGCATCTGGTGGTGCCCAACGTCGAAATTTACCCTCCTCCCATTCCATGCTGCAGGTCCACACCAAAAAGCGGAAAAGAATTTCATGGATACCTACGTCTCTTCGTACGCCCCTTCCCTGTCTGCTCTCATCCGTACACGGGAGCGTATTCGTGCTCAGAGGGAGACACGTGGTGCCTCTGGAACGGCGAACGAAATTTCGTTCGCGGCCGTTGGTCAGGCGCGGCCGAGCGCAGACGCGAAGCTCAGCGAGCTCGTTGAGGTGGAGCACGAAATCAAGCGGATTCGCAACGAGACAAACATGCCTCCACACGTCAAGTTCGAGGCCGTCGCTGGCGGCGCGGCGACGATCGACGGCGCCGTGCAGGCATTCCAAGACCACCGCTGGATTCATGTGGCCTGCCATGGTGCGCAGCACGCAGAGAAGCCGTTTGATTCGTGGTTCGCGATGGGCGACGGCAAGCTCACGCTCATGCGCATCATCCAGGAACGCTACGCCAACTCCGAGTTTGCGTTCCTGTCCGCGTGCCATACGGCTGTCGGGGACGCGTCGACGCCGGACGAGGTGCTGCATCTTGCGGCCGGGATGCAGTTTGCAGGGTTCAATGGGGTGATTGGGACGTTGTGGAGGGTGGACGATGCGGTCGCGCACCAGGTGGTGACGCGGTTTTACAAGGAGATGTTCAAATACCCGGACGTTGATTTCGAGCGTGCGGCTGCGGCGCTGAACACGGCAGCAGTGGAGACAGCCGGTGAGGTGTCATTGGAGAAACGGATCGTGTTTGTGCATATCGGAATTTGAGTCCTTCCATTGAGGTAGGGTTCTCATTTTCTTCCCTCGTAAAAATTCATGCTTGTGTACTGATGTTATCTTCTCCAGATATGCTTCGAGTCTGATTATGAATAACATCTCAATACCAAGTTAACTGTGTTTTATGCATACCAAAATTTTTACTTGATGTTTGTGTCTTTCTTTACAATACATGTTGACCTTGAGAGTGTACAATCTTGTAGTGTATCTGGCCTCTGCGCCTGTATACAAGCCTTGTGAGACTGATCGCTACATGTATTTGCTACCTGTATACTCAGGCTTGTAACAACACGAATTTGTCTGGCATCACACCTCTAAATATGCAATACAATTTCAAGTTTCAATCCTTCAACCGTATCACCACTTTTTCACTTGGCTTCCTCGGCTTCCCTCACAAGATCAAAGCTCGTCTCGCCGTCCCGTTTTACAGCGACATACTTTTCGGTAACGATCGCAGTAATCAACTCTGCGGGGGTGACGTCAAAGCTGGGGTTGTACACCGCACCTTCGGTCTCTGCGACCGCGCTGGGGGTTATGAGCACTTGCGCTTGTATTTTGTTGCCAGAAGCATCGAGAGTGGGCGGGTTGAGGGCACCGCGGACGAGGCAAGCTTCCTGCGGGGAACGATGTTCGATCGGGATGCTACGTAGACACATGCTATTGGCATGTGAATTCGACATGGTACGTCGCAACACTCACATTGAGCCGTCCATGATGCTGAGATCGACCGTGGTGGTGGGTGCGACGACGATAAAGGTGATGTTGTGCCGCGCTGCCAACACCGCGGCGTTGTACGTCCCGATCTATCAGCTGGCTTAACGAATATGGAATTGGCACGTCGTGTATGTGTAGTACCTTGTTAGCGGTGTCACCGTTTCTCGCGATGCGATCGGCGCCGACGACTGTAGCGAGAGATGGTGTTATTTGCGCAGTGTCATGAATGCGGGACGTACGTACCGACGGCATGAATCGGCTTGTGTTGGAAGAGCGAGCCGACCATGGTGTCACATATCATGGTGGAAGAGATACCGAGCGTGTGTAGTTCCAGAGCGGTCAATCTACATATGCACGCCGTGTTTTAGCTGGCGAAGGATGTTATGAGAGCATCCAAGTCACCGAGACCCTTGGTGATACGGGGCTGTCTGGGTATAATACCCCCTCTCAAGAAGCCCCTGTTCGTGTAGATATGTTATGAATCCGAGCGCCGTCCCGTAACCCTGCGGATCGAGCACGTCACGTGGGTTTCAGCAGAAAGAGTCCCGAAAGTTACCGATGTTGCGAGCGAGCCCGTGTTGCAAACGGTGAGGACGTTGAGGTACTTGCCAGACCCTCCGATGCGCTTGTGTAGCCAATCGCCACCTAACTTGGACATGGTAATGTTTTGGGCTTTGTCCTCGCCTCCGATCAACTTGGCCTCTGTGATGAGGTCCGTGGCGATCCCGAGAGCCGCATCCTCATCTATTGCGTGAGGTTCTGGTTGTTGTTGCTGATGCTTGATAACGGCTTCGGAGAGTAAGTTGGCAAGACGACGTGTGGCTGCGCCGAGGTTGACCGCAGTGGGCCTGGCCGTGTAGAGATGGTCGAGTTGTGGTGCGATATGGGCCTGGAGCGAGGACGGAGAAGCCAAGAAATCGGGGCGGGGTGTGGCCCGTATGGCTGCAGAGAGAGACGCTGCGATTGAGAGCGATGCAAGTGCTCCAATGGCGGGTGCACCGCGGATCTGTGGGCTGATGAGAGTTGTGTTGGGGGTCAGCGTGACGGCCGACCTTCATCGACTTGATGGCATCGTAGGCCTGATCTGTGGATTCTACTGGAATGTACTGGATTGTGTGTGGGAGCAGCAGCTGGTTGACGATGTCGATCTTGTCGTTGTCGAATGTCCGAATGGATCTGAGTGTGTCCATGTTCAGAAATGTATATGCGTGAGTGTAACTATGTTCGCCCGAAAAGGAAAGAGCGGGAGTTGGAAATCACATGCGGATGGACATCTGATGTGGCACTTTATAACAACGATGCGCTCCACTGACCCCTTCTCAACCGCAGATCATGATTGACCATCTCCTGGGCCGTCCAAGTCCCTCCTGGAAACGCACTCAGGTATCGCCCTTTCTTCACACCTACGCCTGACCCACACATCGCCCTTCCCAGGTCTTTCTCGTCATCTTCTTCTGGATCTTGAGACTCGCCTATGGAAGCCCTAGTGCACCACGCATCTTGTGGTTGAAACAGTTGAACAGGAAGCTCCGTATGTGACTCATTCACCATCTTTCACACCTCTCACACCCCTCATAGAGCGTTTCTCCCCATGGCAAATCATTGTCAGCACCCTCACCACTGTATATGCACTCAAGAACCTCGACAAGATCCTGGGTCTTGGTGGTAAGCACCTCTTCCACGTTCGTTATCTGCAATGAACGTTCCCGTCCGTTCTTAGCCCCTGAGCCACTAGCTCAACTCGTGAGTCAGCCAGCCCCATGCATATCGTTACCTCATCCCATCTAGTATTCACCTTCGTATTACCGTGCCACTTGGATTGCGACAGGTCTCGATGCTGGTTTTGCGACCGCCATGTCTGTTCGCCCCAAATGGCTCAAGGACATCTGCTCTATTTTATTTTCAGTTTACTACATCATTTACGCAAACGAGGCCGACGAAAAGGTCCGCATATACCACGTCATTCATCCACTCGGCTCATATGCATATGGCTATAGCTCCGGCGTTTTAGGGCTGTGCCCACCGTTGAGATGTTCCGAGTTACATGGGAGAAGACGACTAATCCATATGTAATGCAACCTCTCTCCGAGGTGCCCCTGAGCCGTGACTAATTCATTTGTTAGCTCCGGATGATAACGCAAGTTCCAATCATGTCACTTCACCGAAAGGTCCTTTTGCCGCGCCCGTCTGCTTCAATGTATGATCGCCCAATCACAGTTCACATTTATTTTGCACCGCCTGTGCCTCAGCTTCACAACGCCACAGATCTCATTCTAGATTTTCCTGGCGGCGGCTTTGTGGCGGTGTCACCAGACCATCATGAAGAACGACTGCGTACGTGGGCTCTGAAAACCGGTAAACCTGTGCTCGCCGTCGAATATGGAAAGGCTCCCGAATGTAATGAGGCATTTGTTGTCTGCTGCGTGCGTCGCTTAACCGTACTTTCTTCAGATCCTTATCCGTTCGCAATGGACGAATGCTTTGATCTTTACCGACTTCTCGCGGAAACATCCGGAAGCTGCCTTGGCATGTCCGGCAAGAAACTGAATATGATTCTATCCGGAGATTCGGCGTAAGTCCTTTTGCCATCCACAACACTATTACCTGTCTTGCTCATACACGTGCAATGCATCCGACAGTGGCGCTACACTTGTCGTGGGTGTCATGGTCAAAATTTTGCAATACAATGCTGCGCTTCCTGTCGGCGAAGCTAAGCTTCCTACGCCTTTGTCTCTTGTGCTCAATTACGCCGCGCTGGACTTCAACTTTACTTCTTGGATGTCCCAAGATAATCTTCGAGTACTGCGAACCGAGCAATCGACCGGGGATCTCCCTGGCATGCGTGAATTGGCAATGCAGAAGAATCATCTGCAGCATGTCAGCCCACTTAGCATGGTGGGTGATAACCGTATGCGAGCAAGGCGTTTGAAGAGGCACAAAAGCTGGAAAGATGCACTGCAAGATCTGGTGGGAAGGTCAGAGGACCAATTTCCAAGACACCATCACATGGACATTAAACGCAAATCATCGATGAAATCGTTCGAGATGCAAACCGATGATCACGAGTCTTGGGCAGACTCTGAGAGCGAAGATGGGGGGTCAAAGCCCGTGAGAGAGGAAGATCGCCCCATTGAAGACCGTGTACGTGTTGTGTACGAGGACGCCTCCTCGGACACGGATGGGCTCCGTCGAATGCTTGAGAAGCAGCAGGAGAAATTATCAGCAGCTGTCAATCAAGCGAACCTCGAGGCCACCACGCTTGCCACTGGAAGTCATAACGGCAAGGGCATGGGCAAACAACATGAACCTATAGGCACACGACTCACGATGACAAGTCGCACAGGATATTTCCAGGATCGCATTATCCCCCCTAGTATTGTAAGTCGGTGATTGCACTGCAACCGGATCAGCCATTCATTGAATGTAATAGATGCGTGCAATGGCCATTCTGTACATTGGACCACACCGAAACCCTGACTTTGCAACCGATTACTTTATCTCTCCCATCCTTACGCCTTCGTCACTCCTGGCGCAGTTTCCACCCCTGTTGATGCAATGCGGTGAGAAGGACCCGTTTGTGGATGACACTGTTATCTTTGCGGGGCGGGTACGAGAAGCGAAGCGAGCGCGGAAAGCTGAGCTTGATCTCATACTGACGGGCAAGAGTGCACAGTTCGGCGAGGGCCTGCGCATGACGGGGGTTCATGTGGATGATATTCCAGAAGACGAAGCTGCGAGGATGGTTGCCGAACGAGATCAACTTGCGCGCGAAACGGAAGACGACTGGGTACAAATGGTGCTATTTTCTGATTGGAGCCACGGGTACCTACAGATGATGATGTTGATGAGCGAGGCCAAGGCAGTGGTGGAGGATCTCGCGGACTGGATAGAGGATGCGTTCGTGAGACATTCTGGCAAGCAAGAAAGGACAAGCAAGGTTGTGGAAGCCCTGGGGTCACGGGTGACGAAGAAGAAAAGAGAGACAAGACGGAACTCGCCCAAGACGTCTCGCTCGCCCACGAAGCGCCCCCTGATGCACGCGGCGTCTACGGGGCACAGCTGGATGGATGGTGCTGGGAAAGTGAATCCCAGCCCGTTTGCGTCCGAGACGGAGACAGACGACTCGGGGATCACGTTTGTCCCAAGAAAGCGTGGTGGGAGTGGGACACCGGTGACACAGTCAGAGAGCTCTAATGAGCGGTCTGATGCGACGTATATGCTGAAACAAGAGCATTCGTCACCGTCGCTAGTGGGCGAGCACAGTGAGCCACGGGAACGGGAGAGCGCGAGCGGTACGCCACGTGGTGGAAATGGGAAGACGGGACAGCGGATTACAGAGACGGAGCTGATGCGCCGGCGACGGATGCTTGATGCGCATATTTTTGAAGGGTAATAGTGTACAGTAATAGGGAATGAGAAATGTACGAAAAAGGGTAGGAGAGGAGGAGAGACGGATGATCAGAAGTCACCGGGGGAACACCGCATTCGAGTGCTGAACAAGCATACTCGATTTGGAAAGTGGGCAGTGCTGCGGCGCTGCATGTTAAATGGAGACACAGCCACGTCGGTCAGTCGGGTCCACCTTCGAGCACTCGTCCAAGTGAACTCCCCGTACGAAGGCTGTGTCTTCCACATCCCTGAAAAAGGCTCATTAACTCTTGCTTCACATCAGAAAGAAGTTCAATAATAGGACAGAGTCATGGACCTCAACCCAGCAACTCAGACACGGGTCCAGTGGCAAAATCCTATCACACAAACACAGCAACGCCAGCCTGCCATTGACCCTGCCGTCAGCCACGAGTTCCAATCTTATAGCCATCATAATAACGACCCCGACACTCTATCCTATCCCCCACAGCTTCAAAACATGCCCCAGCACTCTCATCCCCAGCAGCCGCCCTCCTTTCCCCCGGGCGCTGGACCCAACGACCCCACAGAGCAGCACGCCCATTATCCCCTCGGTCACGCCTACAGACGCAGCCATAGCAACTCCCCTTTCCGCCAGACTTCCCACCCATCGCCCTACCCGATCCCCTCCACCCCAGGCCAGCCACAACTCCCACCAATGGCACAGCCCATTCCCCCGTCTCCAGACGCAGTCAAGCAAGAAGCAGCGTACTACACACCCACCGCCGCCGAGCTCTACAGCCAAGCGCTCGCTTCGTCGTCTACCCCACCTGGCGATGGATCAGGACACTACCCGTCTTCGAGTGGGGTGCCGAGACTGCCCCCAATCCTACAAGTCGAAAAGAAGCAGGTGACAACGTCGGCGACCCAGGCGGCGAGTGCCAGTCGAAGGAGGAACGAGGCACACTTCATTTGTCCTGTCCCCGGTTGTGGGAGTACGTTTACGCGTCGCTTCAATCTGCGAGGTGCGTGGCGCGCGTGATACGTGTACGGTCATCTTTGTTCACGTGTTCTCACTAGGCCACTTGCGATCGCATACTGAAGAACGTCCGTATGTGTGCGAGTATCCCGACTGTAAGAAGGGGTTTGCGAGGCAGCATGATTGCAAGTGAGTGTCGCTAACCATGGCATTTGTCCTGGGACGCCATTGTCAATCCGTGAACGATGACGCGTCCATGACTGATCACTTGGTCTCACAGACGCCACCAAGCATTGCACGCCACACGGTCACAATCCAACATTTGCCAGGGCTGTCGGAAGACGTTCAGTCGTTTGGATGCGCTCAACGTAAGTGATCATCATGAAGTGCTTCTAACTGTGGCACTCCTCTTTGTTTTAATCTCATTCATCTCTTATATGTCAGCGGCATCGTGAGTGGGTTATCTGGACACGCGCGTCCATCGGCTTTATGAAAATCATGGCTAACCCCAACCCGTGCTATAGTACGTTCCGAAGGTGGAGCCGAGTGTAGACAGGCCGTCGAGGCTATACAGCAAGCCCAGGCCCAGGTCCAGGCTCAGGCCCAAGCGCAAGCGCAAGTACAAGCACAGGCCCATATTCAGGCCCAGGTCCAGGTGGCTCAGGTGCCAACACAAGCACATGTTCCCTTGCAAGACCTTTCAACAGTCAATACCCCGTCGTCACCATCGAATCGACCCGGTCCCAGTAGCACAAAGGTATTGCGAACGCCACCAAAGAGCTAATTGCCGCGCGGCTGCGGATGTGCTTGTTCTCTCAGAGGACATGACATTGTCACATAGACGTGCATGACAACTGACATGCTTGAAGCTTGATGGACAAACGGGACGCTTTAGAACGTGTGATTCTTCATGCACATTTTTACCGTGTGTTTTCCCTCTTCCCTTTTTGTTTCTTTTCTTTTTCTTTGTGCCTTGCATGATGTACCATTGTTACATTCTTCTTTGCAACCATTTTTTCCCTTCTTTTTCACATTGTATCCATTCGAATGGTGTCCAATGTGTTTGTTTTTGGAACGGGCAAAAATCCCTGTGGGTCTAGTATAGATTAATACTCCCTCATAATTGTACATCCTCCTTGAAGGACTGAGAATCGCTGGAAAACACGTGAGAAAGACAGTTGCCGGACTCAGTGAAGTCGGCAGTCGTCTGCGCTAGCAGTAGCTTTCTTCTCTTACTCACACGCATTCTGTCTTGGCCGTGTGTAGTCTTTGTCCATCGCAACCAATATTGCGGAACAAGCCGGCCTGAACCCGAATCTTTCGTACAAATCTCAATTTTGCGCACCATCTATATCGCTTGTGCTCACACGATGTCGCTTTCCATGCTCGTGGGCGGAGGAGCTGAATGTGGACCCTCAAATCCACTACAGAGTCTGACGAAGCGGTTTGATCAGGACCGGGGTGTACAGCAGGTGGGTTCAGTGGAGCCCGAGTCACCGGTGGCCAATCTCACGGCCGAGGGATCTTGGACTGTCAAGTGTGCTCATGCATGACGTTTGCGCAGGATATTGCGGGGCCATCTCGTTCCCGGGGAGTTCTGTCGGACGAGGTATGTTCTTTCATTATGTCCGTCTCCACCGTCCTCCGTTCGGTAACCCCTTCTTTCATCGTATGCCATGTATCCGAATCCCGCGTGTGTGTGATGATACTGACCGACCCGTATCCTCCTTGATGATCAGGCGCGTTTCCGAACCCAACTCGCTGCCGTACCGGAGCTGCAGCAAGAGGCGGCGCGGTTCTTTGGTGCCGGTGCCGGGCCGGCAGCACTCGCGTCCCAGACCATGTCAGTGATGTCGATGCCAACGCAACCGTTTGACCTCACCGGGCTGCGCGACGCGTTGCCGGGTGCTGCTTCCCGTGCCCAGATCGGTGGTGCAGCCAGCGCAGCATGGGCTGCTGATTTCCTGGCACAGTCGACGGCGATCCAGACGCACGCGCCGACGCAGGCGCAGGGACAGGGACATGCGCAAGCTGGCCCGGCGGCGCGGGTGGATGAGACATCGCCCGTGGTGGAGATGCGTAGTGCGTTTTTCGTGCGTCGTGCTTTGCAACGTGCTTGCTGACTTTTTTTTATTTGTTCACTCTACTTCATGCATATTGTTCCGGCGATGCGTTTCAGGTGGTTCAGTTCCGTGGAGTCCGGCGTATACAGGGTATGGAATGCTGCCGATGATCGGGCGAACGGCGACGGTTACTGCAGCTCAACGGCATGTCGTACAAAGCGACCGTAAGTCTTGTCATGTGTGAAACGAATGGCCCTGACTCGTTGGTCGTTGGGTAGAACTATCTTGGGACAAGGAATTCCAGTCGCAAGAATCCTTGTTCAACACTTCCATACCGGTACTCTCTGATGCTCCGCCGGAACAACAAGTGCGACCACATGATGAAAAAAATGCGGTGCCTGATGACGAGATGGCCCAGCTTGCGAAGCAGGTGATAGACTCTGTGAAACATGAGCAGAACCACAAGTTCCGGGAAAGCGAATTCATGAATCTCATGCGTCAACTGCGCGACGGCGAGGTGGTTGTCGAGGAGGACAACATTGTTCCAAAAGAAAGTGCGACGACCGCGGGTACGGATGTGAAAGGCAAAAGACGCGCGGTGGTGCAGAACGACATGGCAGTTCCGTCCATCTCGTCACAATCACAGGTTCTTGCTTCCAATCAGGGTTTAGAGGCATTGAATGCGGCGGACGTGCAACAAGCTATAGATCCCCATGAGGCCTATTTCCGCCGGGAGAATGCTGATTTTACAGACTATTGGAATGTACATCACTCGGGTCCGGCTGGGCACACGGTATCTCCCGTTCAAGAGAGTCATTTCTGGGAAAAGATGCAATGGGATTGGGATGCATTCGAGGCGACTACGACGGGGATCCAGCCGGTTGCGAATTACCAATTCCAAACGAACAATCCATATCTACTCGGTGACTCGTCTCGGACGCGGCATCATTCCTTGCATATGTCTCATTCACAACGAATGTACGAGGTACGTACACGTCACCCTTTTTTCATTTCTTTGGAATGGCGAAATGCAACCACAAGAGAAATGAAGGGGGTGCAAGGAAGTGAACAGCATGGTTGATGCTCCTTTTTTTTGTTCCTTTTTATGGCAGAACGTTCTGGAACTGGAGGCTGCTGTGCAACGAGATCCGACGAATGCCGCCGCATGGTTCGAGCTAGGTGTGAAACAGCAAGAGAACGAGCGTGAGGCGAAGGCGATTCATGCGCTTCAACGTGCCACGGAACTAGACCCGACCCACCTCTCCGCATGGCTTGCGCTCTCGGTGTCGTACACCAACGATAATAATCGGTTGGGGACGTACGGCGCGATTCGGGAGTGGGCGTCGAGAAACACGACGTATGAGGCAGTTTTTGCAGGCACAACGTTGGCCACGGACAGGAGTGACTTTCCGGGATTGATTGAGGTCCTCATTCAAATGGCGAGGCGTGCAGATCAGCAGGGTGATGTGGACGCAGATGTGCAGGTTGCATTGGCAGTGTTGTTGAACACAACAGAGGTGCGTCATTTTTGCAAGGAAAAAAGTATTTCCGTTCATTGCCTCTTTTGATGTTACACCCACCCGGTTTTTTCGGCTGTTTCTAACTGGATACGTTTTTAGGACTATGGCATGGCAGTAGATTGTTTCCTCACGGCGTTGGCTGTTCGACCAGACGTACGTATGTTGTAACGTTCGTGTCTCTTTTTTTGACGTTGCCTGGGCGGTGTTCAGGACTGGTTATTGTATAACCGCGTCGGGGCGACAATGGCCAATAATGGCCAGGCTGCGAAAGCTCTCGATTATTATCATCGAGCGCTTGACCTAAACCCTTCCTACATCCGTGCGAGGTGCGTTTTTTCGTTGTGCTTACCCTTTTTTATTGGTACAAGCTGCCCGTAGATTTAATCTCGGTATTTCGTGCATAAACCTCCGAGTGTGTCTGTATTTTTTCCTGGCGTGCGACTTTTCTCACTGTTTTTGTGCCATAGCGTTATGAAGAGGCAACGTCACACATTCTGGACGCGCTGGTGCTACAAGACAGTGATGGTGTAGCGGACGAGACAGGTATGAATGAGTTGCGGGGTTTGACGACGTCCACGCTCTGGGAGAGCTTGAAGACGACGTGTTTGCATTTGCAACGGGTGGATTTGGCCTCCATGTGTGATCGTCGGAATTTGAGTGGTGCGTTATTTTGGTGTCGTGCGTGTGTTGTTTTAGGGGCTAATTGGGTCGTAGAGTTCAGAAGGGCGTTTCTGGAAGGGGGTTGATTTTTTTAGGGTCGAGGGTTGGTTGTGGGATGCCACGGATGATGTTGCGTGCCTTGCACGATCAGCAATCTCATCTTGGCTTGCCCCTGATCGTGATTCGGTTGGATTTCTTGATGGCATTGTCAAGGGAGCTTGACCGTATGATCACTGACCCATTGAGTTGGTCGGTTTACTACTCAATCTTGAGCTCTAATACACAGATTGAGGAATGACTGTTTCCAAATTCCAAGCAGCCAGATGATGTGTTTTCTAACACATATAACATACATCTAAACATAAATAACCATGTTTGGCAAAAATCAGGTTGTCAAACATGTGAGAAAGGCCTGCAAGTGCATAGAACATTATACAGCTCATGCCAATTCAAAATTGTTGGGGATCAATTGTTTCCATTTTTTTCTGATATCCAGAGAACAAGAGAAGACCCAACCAAGGTGGTTCAATCGCGCATAAGTCACAGTGTATACAGTTACCAAAGCGTTTATTTCGCTTCCCATGCGCGGAGTTCCGATTTGCGCGTCCGTGCCAGTTTTCCTGTCTACTTGTCCGGCTTTGTCAGTTTTCTCGGCGCAAGCAAGTGCCTATGAACCTCTGAGCCGTCCAAGGACCAGTGCTTTACCCAGATCCTATCACAACGACGTGCCGCACACAAGCATTCCGACATCTGATATGAAATCGAGTCTGACAGGTTTAGGATAGCATCATGAATGCGTTCCTGTCGGGTTGCAAGATGAGGCTGCGCCCCCATCATGATATTGATTAGCTGATGCATTCCCAGAGTGGGGAACGGCACAGCAGTGCGGATAATCTGGACTGGCTAGGTGCAAAACAGGTGAGTCGTGATCGCGAACGACACAATGTTCCTAGTATTGATGTCGATGGTGTCCGTGCGTGTACTTTAACAGGTATGAGCCTTGGCCGTAATTCGTGATGAAAAGTGTGCAAGTAAGAACCACATCATTTTTATACACAGGTTTCGCTCGTATGGCGGGTGATCAAGGTATTTCTTGGCTACTGGAAGTATGCTGTAATTGCTTATTGAATGTGCATGACAAGGTACCAATAAGAGCTGGCGAATCAAAAAAAAGTTACTCAGAGCCTTGCAGTCTCGACGATCCTTTGGTGGCAAGTCAGTCGTTCTACTCTTCTTTGACACGGAATATATACTGCGGGCCAGTTGCCATGCCTCACTAGCAAGTATCGTCGGAAATCT
>JBBPNZ010000737.1:0-14559 GCA_038091195.1 Phylloporus rhodoxanthus | reverse complement strand
TCACGAGTCCGACACGATCCCTCCACCACGATGCTATATATGTACAATGATCAATACGCTCATGTCCCATAACATAAGACTCAGTTTTCGTACATAGATACCTTCTATATCCACATACTAATTACCAGGGTAGATATCTTGTAGTTCATGTAGCTCGTTCAGGCGGAGTTGCATTTCGATGCTGTGACCCTCCGTGACCCTCCGTGATGAAGTGTGACCGCCGAAAGGGTGGTAGGTGCCGAAAGGGTGGTAGGGGATAGTATCTTTACGTCAAGTAATGTTCAAGGTGCGTTATAAAACCAGCCCCAAACTGCAGGATGTCACAGATACTCAACTTGTTGTCATGAACACCTTGATGTCATCATGTAAGACAAAGTCTGCTGCTGTCAATTCTAGTTGAAAGTCGAATACTTGGAGCGCTGCAAGTACAGTCGCCAAGTTGGACCCGCTCGAGCTTTTTTTCTCCTGACGAAAACTATTTGCGTGGCTGCAGTGCAGATAGGTAAGAGCCCGTACGCGACATGCTGTTCGGGCGTGCGTACTTTGACTCCTAGGAAATATGTAAGTTTTAGAGTCTGTCAAATTTGACGTCAGACGTTCAAGGTGTGTTGGACAATCATCTTTTGGCCCGCTTGATCGTCTGCGCTCGTACCTGCAGATATCCTTGGAAGTGACCCGAGCTTGTACCATGGATACTCATGTAACGTTGCTGGTGTTAATTGATGATCACAACCTCACCGCAACTCCAGCCTGGTCTCCGCCACCTTGTTCATATCGGAGAATGCATGGGTCGACAACGAGATACCCGGGTACAGGTGACCAATAACAACGAGCCACTGCGGACACGATCAAGACGTGACGTCGATGTCCGTGGAGTTGCCCAGGAATCTATAGCATCGCTGAGCTCAACGAAACCTAAAGCGTGTATTATACCCAGAGCGTGGCGTGGTACCTCTCACGTTTTTCGGGATGTGCAGTACCCAGACGTTGGATCCAGGGGTAGAGATGGCTGGCAGAATGGACGGCCACGATCGCTCACCGACTTGCCGACGAAACCCATTCGCGTGGCTGCGGCGCATGATTGGAAATACTACTGTTCACTGTAGATGCTAACGTCGAATACGACACGTGTGTCAGCAACCATGAGCCAAGCAGTCAAGTGGGGCCGGGTGCACCGAACATGGCTATCAAGCGTGGCACTGATGTCCGAGTCAAGCGGCAGGAGAGCAAAAGTACAGTAAGTTCAATTTGACTAAGCACATCTCGCACTGCCAGACCCACCTTGACATCGGAATCCTGAGCATACGCTACACAATGACCACACCACGTTTCCGTCATGCAAACACGCCGCGAGTCGCGGTCCTCTGCGCGCTAAGCGCAAATGGGTCAGCACCTTACGTACAGGCCAAGATGACATACTATCCGCGAGGCATGACTAATAGCGAGACAGAGGCGAAAAAGCTGTTTGCAGCGCTCGTCCTCGATAAAGGAGAAACTATAAAACAAGTGAGCAGGGCTGCTGACGATGTGCGTCGGAGGGAACGCACGCTGCGCCGAGGCGATAGGCTGCTGCGAGGCCGGAGACGACGGCGGTCTCGTGCGTATCTGATGGATCACATGAGACAGACACGCCAAAGTACAAAAATACGCACTTAGGATTGTCCATGCGCCCGCGTACGACATGCGGTACTATCATCCACATGACGACCAGGCGATGAGAAAAATGAGATGTGCACCTTGCCATTGATGAGCAACATCCAGGAATTGTCCCTGCAGAGTGTTACCACCAATGGCTTCCGCCACTTCTTGTAGAAGATGTGATCAGGGTTGATGTCTTCTTTGCTCCACTTCTCGCTGCTGCCATCATGATCAGGGAAAATGGTTAGAAAGACATGGGCTGTGAGTTGCAGTGTTCAGCCAGGTGGAGGTGCTGTGCTCGTCTGCAGCCCATGAGGCTCCTCACCCTTGAACTATGTTGAAAATGAGTGGGACATCTGAGACAATACCTGTGGTTGATAATTGGTACTTACCAATTATCAACCACAGGTCAATGCTCATTTCGACCCTTTGCTTGTCAAACTGCGGATCAGGTACAAAGGGGCAAAGTCGTCTACTGCAAACCTGTATGCATTCTGTGCGTCTTGATCCGTACGAGATGAGTTCGGCGTGGGATCATAATGGATGCGGTAGTACTGACGCCACCGCAATCAGTAGTAATCAAGCGAGAGCCGCAATGAGCTCTTGATGTCACCTTGAACATGTAATCGGTATCATTGTGTGTGATACTGACATCCCACAGACACTGCGTACAAGATCGATCCGACGAACACGAAGCAAAGGGGGGTGCGTGCTCACTTTGACATTGCCCAGTATCTTCTTCTCTAGCCAGCTCGCGTTCTCTCCGAGGATCTTGAGAGCCGAGTCTGCATCGACGGCCATGATCAGCTCGTCGAATTCATCGCACGTTTCGGTCCCTAAGGGTTCTTGGACACGTTGCTCTTGGTCGGTTCCACCGGTTGAACGGCTCCACAGCTGCACGTAGGCCTTGCTTGTCGCACGCGAGGACGTATGCGCATGGTCTCCGCGGATGACGCGAGTGACCTGCTGTTGTGTGCGCAGGGTGACGTTGCCACGGGATTGGACCTCGTCTGCCCAGGTTTGATACAGGAGCGATAGACGTGGAAACGCGCACATCTCTGGGATCGATGCAAGGAAGGATTCGGGAGAGTATTCGAACTAGGAAATATGAAGAATGAGAGATGGCACGATGACCTGAACTCACGAGGCGCATCGAGGGATCCATAAAGACACGTTCCAAGATTGCACTGGGGACGAAAGATGTGCCGAATAAGAGGACGACGAGCGGGTACACGATGATTTGGCCAAAGTCCTCGGGACAATGTTGGTTGAGGTTGATGGAAATAACGAAAGATACATACCTTGGAGAAGTTGAACATTTTCAACATGGCATCTACAGAGATGATTGCGAACAAGGGTTCAAGTGCCTTGATGATCTTTAGCACGCGCCCAAACTTTCAGATGTCATAGCGAAACCTGAAAAGGTCAGCGTGAGCTGACGAGATCGCATGGACCACACCTGTCGGTGACGCAACTGGGGAATACGTTGGACCAGAAATCGGTGTCCTCGTCGCATCCAAAGCTGAGTTGCATGCCGACTGGGGACGTCTTGAATCCGAGTACGTCGAACATGGCAAAGGTGTTGTAAAAGACGGGGCTGGCGCCTTGCACGCCGTCGTTGATGTAGTCGGCGCCGTACCGCCTGTCGATGAGGAGAGACGTCGCCACGCCCCCCGCTGAAGACGACTGCTCAAAGACAGTCACTGAATATCGCTCTGGATGTCGCGAAAAAGCATACGCCGCAGACAATCCTACAATTGACTGGCTGTGAAATGCTGAACAGAGACTGCTGGCGACTGACCTGCTGCGCCTGCGCCGACGATGGCGATGCGCTGGGGCATTTTGGCGTCCAAGGGATAATTGAGCTAGCCCGGTTTATAAGGTTGTCCGCAGCATCAGCTGTACACCGCATTGACTACTTACCGTCTTAACCCGGGCTGGTCCCCGACAACTCAGCCAATGTTCAAGCGCCATCCAAACCACGACAACGACGACGGCGATGCCCAAATCGACCCCGACCTCCGTCTGCGTACAGTGCGCACCGCAGCGTCAACCATCGCCGAGTCCATTCGCTCAGAACTGCGCGCTGAACGTCGTTCTGCCCTCAAGAAACGCTCGCTGTTCTTCAGGAAAGAAAAACGCCCAAAGACCGCAGATTCAGCAATCTCAGATGTTCCGTCTCACATACCAGGCCAGCGCAGAAACGTTTACATCAATACCCAATTGGCCCCCGTCGAACTCGATCAGCACGGTCAACCACTCACCCGCTACGCCAGAAACAAAGTACGCACAAGCAGTGCGTCCTATTCCACCTCCTGCTCGGTTTCTAGCTCATCTAGTTCAGGATACACACTGTTCACATTCCTACCAAAGAACCTCTTTGAGCAATTCCATCGGTAATGCCAGCTGTGCTGCTCTGTTTGCCCCCATTGACGTCCCTGTAGCATAGCCAACATTTACTTTTTGGCCCTTGTCATTTTCCAACGTGCGTGCCCGTTTACCGCTCGAGCGCCTTCTAATGCACTACACAGTGTTTCCCATCTTTGGAGCTGCCTCTGCATCCACTGCCGCATTACCCCTTCTCTTTATTCTCATCGTCACTGGTATCAAGGATGGTGTCGAAGACTACCGCCGCGCAACGCTCGACGAAGAAGTCAACACCTCCGCGGTGACGCGTCTCGGCCAGTGGCGCAACGTGAATCAACCACTCGATCCCCGCCCTTGGTACGAACGACTCCTTCGCATAAATGCACCAGGAAAAGTCTCCAAAGGCGTACAAAAGCTTCGCGAAAAAGAAGCAGGAGAAAGCATGCGTATCGTACTCAACAAAGGCGGCGACGGCGATAGGTATAGCGTCAGCACCGCAGATCCCAACGAGAGCACCTTTAGCCTAGGAAAACCCTCTGGCGCAGGTGGCAGACAACTCGAAGATATCCTCAGCGTCGACTCCCATACCTATCCGCCCGGTCTGCCACCCGAAGACGAAATCGGCAGAGGCAGATCGTTTTCAGGATACCAACAAAGCATACCCTCTCGATCGACTGGCCTGATAGACTGGAAGAAGCGGATAAGTGGAATTGCACGATGGGAAAGGACACTCTGGAAGAAGCTAGAAGTGGGAGACATCGTTCTATTGCGGGAAAATGAACAGGTCCCGGCGGACGTGATCGTCCTGTCAACCTCGGATCCAGACGGACTCTGCTATCTCGAAACCAAGAACCTTGACGGCGAGAGCAACTTGAAACCCCGTCGGGCTCTCCAACCCACCTCTGCCATCACCTCGGAGGAAGACATCGAGAGATCCTCATTCGTCCTTGAATCGGAACCACCACACCAGAATCTGTATCTTTACAAAGGCGCTCTGCGCTATACTGACCCTGTCAACGGAGACACTCGGAAGGAAGGTGTCACCATCAATGAATTACTGCTACGTGGTTGCACCGTGCGCAACACAGCCTGGATCATCGGTCTTGTCGTCTTCACCGGCCCGGACACCAAGATTTACTTGAACGGCGGTATTACGCCGTCGAAGCAATCCAAGATCGCCAAGGAGACCAACTTCAACGTCATTGTCAACTTTGCCTTTTTGCTTGTCATGTGCACACTCTCTGCAGTGATTTATGGCGTTCTTGATGGCGAGTCCAACACGAGCGTCAAGGTTTATGAACCTGGTGTCGATCCCACGAGTTCCGCCGCACTCAACTCACTCGTGACGTTTGTGTAAGTCTGCGTGGCTCTCGTATTGGTCCGACCCTGACGTGATTGCACAGTTCCTGCCTCATCGCGTTCCAAAACATCGTCCCCGTCTCGCTCTTCATTTCGATCGAAATCGTCAAGACCATCCAAGCCTACTTTATCGCGCAAGACGTTGACATGTACTACAAGCCCTTTGACGCCGCGTGCGTACCCAAGAACTGGGGCATCTCAGACGACCTCGGCCAGATCGAGTATGTCTTCTCGGATAAGACAGGCACGCTCACACAAAACGTCATGGAGTTTCAAAAGTGTTCGATCCACGGCGTTGCGTACGGCGAGGGCGTCACCGAGGCGCAGCGCGGTGCCGCGACACGCGAGGGGCGTGCAGACGCGGTCGAGCCCGAGGAGCTCGCGCGGAGGCTGGCGGGGCTCAAGGACGCAATGGTCGCCACCCTTGGCAAGCTGTTCAAGAACCGGTACGCACAACTCGACAGGCTCACACTCGTCTCGCCCAAGCTCGCCGAGGACATTCGGGAGCGGGGTGAGCAGGGGGCACACGTTTCCGCCTTTTTCCGTGCGCTTGCGATTTGCCATACGGTGTTGGCGGAGCGGCCGACCCGGGAGAAGCCGTGGTTCCTCGAATACAAGGCCGAATCGCCGGACGAGGCAGCGCTCGTGGCGTGTGCGCGGGACGTAGGGTTCCCGTTTGTTGGAAAGTCGAGGGATGTGATTGATATTGAGGTGATGGGACAGCCAGAGCGGTACACGCTCCTAAAGACGATCGAGTTTAGCAGCACGCGGAAGCGGATGAGCGTGATCGTGCGTGCGCCGGACGGGCGGATCATCCTGTACTGCAAGGGCGCGGACTCGGTCGTGTATGAGCGGTTGTCGGCCAACGTGGATCCCGAGTTGAAGGAGAAGACGACAAAGGATATAGACATGTTTGCGAATGGGGGTTTGAGGACGCTGTGTGTGGCGTATCGGGTCGTGTCCGAGGACGAGTTCTTGATGTGGGTAAGGACCTACGATGCAGCAACCGCGTCGACAGAGAACAGGGAGGAGGAGATCGAGAAGGCGGCGGCGAGCATCGAGCAGGAGCTCTTGTTACTTGGCGCGACGGCGTTGGAAGACAAGTTGCAAGAGGGCGTTCCAGAGGCGATCGAGACGCTGCACCGTGCGGGCATCAAGCTGTGGATTCTCACAGGTGCGTAAGACAGCGAGTCGGCGGGTTCTCGTGATCTGACCCGTCCCCACGCAGGCGACAAGCTGCAGACGGCCATCGAGATCGGGTTCAGCTGTAACCTGCTCAAGCAGGACATGGAGATCATGATTCTGTCGGCAGATACCCCCGAAGGGACGCGCGCGCAGATTGAAGCGGGGCTGAACAAGATTGCGTCGGTATTGGGCCCTCCGTCGTTGGATCCGCGCAAACGGGGCTTTGTGCCTGGTGCGCAGGCTGCGTTTGCGGTCGTGATCGATGGAGAGACCCTGCGGCATGCGTTGACGCCGGATATCAAGCCGTTGTTCCTCAACATTGGTACGCAGTGCGAGACAGTTGTCTGTTGTCGCGTGTCGCCAGCCCAAAAGGCGTTGACAGTGAAGCTGGTACGTCGGTGATTCTTTTCCCGAGTGCGTATGCCCATCGGTTACGTAGGTCAAGCAGGGTCGTAAGGCGATGACCTTGTCCATTGGCGATGGTGCCAACGATGTGGCCATGATCCAGGAAGCCAACGTTGGCTGCGGTTTGTTGGGACACGAGGGTTCACAGGCTGCTATGTCAGCAGACTACGCCTTTGGCCAATTTAGGTTCCTGACAAAGTTGCTTCTCGTGCACGGACGCTGGTCATATCAGCGAATCGCTGACATGCACAGCAATTTCTTTTACAAGGTTTGTTGCCTGCCGTCATTCTCCGAGGTTTGGTTGACCTGACCTTGCTCGTTTTAGAACGTGATCTGGACGCTGGCCATGTTTTGGTATCTCATCTACTGCTAGTGAGTCATTGCGATGTGGTCATGGGAATCGGGTGCGACTGATGCGTTGTTTTTCGATAGCTTCGACGCAACGTATCTGTACGATTACAGTTTCATTCTTCTCTACAACCTGATTTTCACGTCACTGCCTGTCATCGTTCTTGGGGGTAAGAGCATCCATTGTCCTGCATGTCTCGTCCTGATGTTCAACATTTCCAGCATTCGACCAGGATATCAATGCAAAGGCAGCGCTAGCTTTTCCTGAGCTCTACGTCCGAGGTATTCGTGGTCTAGAATATACCCGCATAAAGTTTTGGTCATATATGCTCGATGGTCTATACCAGTCGGCGGTCGTCTTTTTCATACCTTATCTCGTCTGGTCGCTCGGTCTTGCGACGTCCTGGAATGGCAAGGGTATCGACTCTTTGGCTGATTTTGGCACCACTGTTGGGATCGCTGCCATTTTTGCTGCGAATACCTACGTTGGAATGAATACCCACTAGTACGTGTCCTGCTTCTCAGATGAATTGCTGACTGGAACCCGTTTGGTAGCTGGACGTTCATCACGTGGATCGTCGTCATTGGATCGTCGCTCGTGATGCTTTTGTGGGTTGTGATCTACTCATACATTCCCGCCAACAACTTTTTCTCGACGACGGGGTCATTCGTGAATGAGGTGGAAATTCTGTTCACCAACATCACCTTTTGGGCCACGGTCGTCTTCTCGGTGCTGGTCGCTTTAGGTAAGTCTTATTGAAGCACATTGTGAGCATGTAGGTTTGACCTCTGTCTCAGCGCCGCGCTTCATCTACAAATTTGCCTCTTCCGCATATTGGCCGCTAGACAAGGATATCGTGCGCGAGATGTGGGTCAGTGGGGACTTGAAAGATCGGTTGGGCATCCGGCACCGCAAGGCGTCCAAGAACATACACGCCTCCGATCTCGAGACGGCGCCTATGTTTCGCGAGCCGCACGCACGTTCGAGGTCTGAAATCACGCTGTCACACATGTACGAGCCCACACACGCCTCGCCCGAGTCGGATGAGAAGCCGCCCGTGGGGTACACCGACGATTCTCTGGACGCGGACCCGTCGCCGCCACTAATCCAGGTAGGCTCGTCCGAGATGGTGGACGTGCGGGCGGAGCAAACAATCTCGCTGGCCATGTCCTCGCACGCGTCGTTCTACTCGTCCAACGAGCCAATACTCTCGCCGATACCGCCCTCGTTGTTCCAGCTCGGTGATGAGGAGCTTGGGGAGAGGTCGCGGGGGACGTCTCCGGCGTCGGCGCCGCCTTCGATGCTGCCTGGTCATGCACGCTCGGGGTCGACGGGGTTGTCATCCGAGTCGTTTGAGATGCGGGTGCGGCGTCCGGGATTGCAAGGATTTCGGGCGTACCCGAGCGAGGAGACGTTCCAGTCGGCGTACCTGACCGCGGACGAGACGACGTCGAGGCCGGGAAGCATGCAATCGTGGACGGGTGGGCTGGCGATGTGAGTCACGCGTTGGGCGTTGTATCGGGGCGTACTGTTGTACTAGGTATTGCTTCATCATTCCCTTTTTTTATCTAAGTGATTCTTTTTCTTCGTTTCGATGCCGCATACTCTGACCAGACCACAATAGTCGGTAATTTGGACTCTTTCTTTACCTTCCTTTTTCTGTCTTGTTTTTGCTTTCGACGACACTTGGCATGGACAAGACTAGGCTGTAGATGCTCGGAACTAACTATGTTATTTATACACCTTATACATTCATCATGATCTGTAGATCCAGCCCTACGTGGCTTAGTAAGCAACGGGACGTGGGTGATGTCATTTTGCTCTGGGATCGATTGGCCTTTTGCGAGGTGTTAGCCTATAGACTAGCTATGCGATCGTGATGTTGATAAATGATTGGGATGTTGAAATCATCAAGATGACGATCAACGATGACGATAGAAAGGTACGAGTTATTGCAGTTGTATCCATGGGATCGAATAAACGAGATGAAAGAGACACCGGCCAACATCCATTTGACATGTGCATGTCCTGGCATTCGGTGGGAACGGCTAGCGTTAACCGAGCTCAGCCGACGATCATAAGCAGTCCCGGATAGTGCACAACCGACTGAAGCGTTTGAACGCAAGTTTCAGACAATATCTGGCGGTCAATGGAAGCCTACCAGTCCTTTGAAATTCAGGGAATAGACGAGGTTGTCTGGAAACTGGGGTTATGGGACCTCACTATTTTGGCTGCGCTCCCTCCTGTAAAAATTTCCACTTCTTCCTGTTCTCTCCCTTCTTGGACCCGCGCGTTTCTAGCACGTCCCGAGTATGAAGGGCAATGGTATATCTCTCGACAAGGCAGAACTCCTGTCTGTGCTGATGGAAGGCATGCTGTATGGTAAATCCCGTCCCCGAGTTATCCGCAACAATGATAAGCATGCTAAACGTGTATGCCGAAAGGGTTCTCGCTCCTCATGTTTGGAGGCACGATCTGGGCGCTGCTCTCTCGGCAGTCTATGTACCGCGTGAACCGCAAGGTGCTAGCGGTCGCGTGTTTGCTGCTACTGTTTAGCACAGTCGTGCGTAGTTCCTTGTTTCTTGCGTCGTTGATCAGGGCCGAACAGGGGTATATAGCACTTCGTGATCGATATCATAAGGGCGGCAGAGGGCTTTGTGTTATACCGTGATACCTTCCCAGGAGGCCCTGTTGGCTATTTTTCGGACGTGTCGCAATGGACGTTTGTGTACATGAATTATGTGTTCACGGCACAGACGCTCCTAGGGGACGGCGTTATCGTGCGTGTTTTGGCGTTCAGACGGAGGTCGTACGCTAACGTCATTGGTAGCTCTATCGCTGCTATGCGGTGTGGCAGTCGAAACGCATCATGATCGTGCCTCTGCTGCTTTGGTGTGCTGTCGGAGGTACGTGTGCCGTCGACGGTCGTGTTGGGGGTGGATTGACATTATTGTATTCTCCAAGTCACTGGGATCGAGAGTCCCTATACAGCGTCGCGGGTGACCCAAGACGAGGTGTTTGGCGGACTCCTCTCGACATGGATCACGTCGTATTGGGCATCCGCATTGGCAACCAACTTGCTGACAACTGGTGCGTGGTTCCGTGTTCATGGACATCCGAGTCTGGTGCTCAACTTGTACCAGCTCTGCTTGCTAGCCGCATTTGGTGGGTCGACCAAAAGGCAGCAAAGTTCCATGGTCCTCGAATGTCGCAACTGCGATCCAAGTTAAATATCATCATCGATGCTGGCGTCATTTACTCGCTCACCCTGATCGTGGCAATGACCTGTTTCCTCTGTCAATCCAACTTTCAATACGTGCCTTTGTCTATGGTGAACGTTCTTTGCTTGATGACGAAACACGATCGCGCTGAAACGCTTCTTCTATCAACTGTCAGGTCACGCCCATCATTTCCATTACATTTTACATGGTCACCATCCGGGTCGAGTTGGCCAATCGAGCGATGCAGGCGACGGTGAGGCCGACACAGACGGAGATGTGTCTCAGGGCAGACACAAGGCGCCGAATGCAAGTCCACAACACGACGTTGACTGAGTGCAGGGACGAGGAGAGTCGCTCTTCGTCAATGGTGCCCCCGGGGAGCGACCATCAGGAGATGGGCGTGGCGGTGTAAGAGGTGGTGGACGCGTCGTTTGTGCGGGACGTGCCAGAACAGACGCGGGAAGCACTTTACGGGCAGGAACATTTTGTGCGACGTTCGACATTTCTTGAACAGTGTTCTAATAGAAAGGACTCACAGTGATGTCACTCACCGGGCTGTGTATCTTTTTTATGAATTAATGTTTGGCTCTTTTGTCTTTTGATGTATGACAGCATAGGAACACGTCAGTGATGTGTATGTCTGAACTTCTGGAGGATTATCCGAGTGTCCGCCGCACTATCAACACTCTTGAAAGACGACCCATTTGTGGCTAAGTGGGCTCGGATGTCACGGACAAGGCGCCACAGGACACTGGCAACCGTCGAGAGGGCTTGTTGAGGTGAGGAGGTGACACTAGTACTTTATGGAAAGCAGTGCGATGCATAAAGTTTGCCCACAAATTCTCATATTTTGGTTAGAAAGTGTATGAAATTAGAAATTTTGGACCAAGAAAAGTGCACTACAAAATTTCATCTTGATGTTTGCCATTTTCAATTCACTGCTAACCAGTGATCAGTGTAGCCATGCATCGCGGCGAACTAGGCGTGGTGATGTCGCTGTTATGTGGCAACCAACTGTCACTTGACTCCACTGTGGCCCTTGTTCAACTCCAAGATTTCAAACATCATGGATGCGTCATGAGGGTAAGTCGCGCCATTGAGTTCTAGACTAGGCAGACTCTTTGACGATAGTAGGCTTGCACGATACTAATGGTCCCGCGAATGGTTGAAGCACTGTGGCCAGCGTTTCAATCAAACTCTTTTTTCACACCACGGTGCGCGTAATCGGTCATAGGTACAGACTGTACAGTGTAGTGCTCATCGATTCGCTCACCCACGGTGTTATGCATTCGCAACCCTAGAAACCGGCAGCTGGAATGAGGCTGCCAGGATGTACATGTCCAGCTACGGCTGCTGCCTTTCATAGCGCGTCCGAACGATGACTTTCTAACAATTGATCCAGATCCGACCGTGAAGTTATCACCGCCAGGGTCAACAGAAGGTAGTAGCTGGAGAGCCATTGACGGGCCATTGCCCCGTACCATGCTATGCACCGGGATGCCGCCGGGACAAGCAGCGGTCGTGCCTGCCACTGGTGACATTTACATGTCATCGAGAAGGTTGGATGATGCGCACTCAATACTCGGGCGCAATACGTGTCCTCGGCTGGAAGCAACAGCGTGATAAATTGATCCCTACCCTATTTAGTGGAGGCATTCGTCTGGTGACCAGATTGTCTACTGAGGCAGGTCAAAAATTTCATTGGACGGCGCGGTTATCAGACCTGACATGCACGTATCATTGCAAGCAATCCGCGGAACGATATCGAGCTCATTATACTTTACTTAACAATGTCGGTGCGTGCTTCTCTTGGTTTGTTCGCAGTGAGCGGAGAATGGACCGTCAGTGAATGAGAAAATTCTGCGGAAGAACCGTGATGCAGCTGAGTATATCATTTTCGTCCGCCCAAAGTCCGTCTCGGACTATCCTCGTTTAGCGCTTCCTGCGGACTCAGGATTCGCTTTTAGTGACTGCATCGTCGATGGTAGTGGCATCAGTTGTGTTGCAAGAACCAGACGCAGAAGTCATCACAGGGTTATCCCGCAAGTTCCTCACGTCGCGTTCTCAACTATTCTTCTTGATGAAAACAGAACATGCTTTTCAGCTCTTTGAGCGAATTCGATCTGGTATCGTCTGGTTCGCCTACGGAATATCGACGGAAAATGAAAAGATACGGCGGTAATCTAATATGTGAGCTATCTGCTTCCCAAAACTATGGAAACGGATGACAAAGATTAACTGTCAGTCTTCGTACTTGTTACCGCTCTTTTTCGAGACTGACTGGGTACGTGCATCCCAACACAATATGTTTACAAATCCACCGGGTGGCTGCTACAGGCAAACTGCGGAGCCCAAATTTGATTTTCACTTTCCCTTTCTTTGATGTCCGTTCAACAATCATTGTACGCTGTTCAGCTGAAACACCCCAGGAGCACCCTTCTCAGCATGCGCCAGCCACAGGTGGCATGTCTCCGTCTGGCCGCTGCATTTGAGTACCTGGTGGACTTCGCTCCATACTCCGCCTTCGAATGTTGATTTGGGCATTGGACTGATCCTTCTGCTTTCGCGACGGACCACGTGTGGGGAGCACCCGAACTAGATTGTTCACGAGGTCCGGCCTTCGGTGGTTGCGCAGCACAAGACGGCGAGATCTTCGATTGTTATCGATCACTATATCGGGTCTCGAGCGGTGGTTTCCGAGGAATGATCTGTCGCGTACTGGCTGGTGCGCTTGGGTCCAACGTCGTGGAGGTGTGCAAGCCTCGCGGCCCTTGGCTTCTGTAATGATGTGGACGTGCTCGGGGTGACGGTGACCTGGCGCTGCACTTCGCCACGGGGACATCGATCATATCACGGTGTCTCTATGCAGTACAAGGCTGTTGCTCGAAGTTTCGTATGGTTGCATCTCTGCAGAAGAAACCCTCTTTACTGTCTGGGTCGCACTGCGCCTCGGTGTCCACTGTCGTCCCTTCGATTTATTCTCTGCTCTATTCTCCATTCTTCGCTCGAATTCATCGGACTCGATACCGCTTCAACACCGCACTGGTTACCAAAGAACCGCCCAGAAGTCATGTGACAGTTCCGTTTCTGTATAACACAGACTAAACACGAGGCTTTCTGAGTTTTACTTGGGCATCGGGAGCGAGTGGGTGCCTCCCGCGTCCCCGAGGTGATGCTACTTCTGGAAGGAAGGGCGGTCTACCGGCGCAACCCTTGTGGTGTGAATGTTATTACCCGTACATCTCACATCTAGCGAGTGTGTTTCAGAAAATGTGGGTCGGTGATCTTGATGTACTCATCCTTGTGGCAGTCTAGGGACACCTACGTCATTGACAGGCATTTGCAGCCTACCACGTCAAGCGTGCGACGGTATTTGACGATAAGGATGGATAATAATCGAATCTGGTGATGGACGATACACGTGTCATTCCACGTTCATGTCGTAGATAGTGCATCCTCGTCTGAGTTGTCTAGGTGCTGTACAAGACGTGGACAACCCACAAGCTGTCGATTGCTTTACTGTAATGACTAATGGTTTGCAGCTTGGAATCAGTTCACTTGTCGTCATTCCATGGCAATTGAGCTGCTCGTCAATCTGGCGGTCCTTCCTTCAACACCGCCGTAGGCGGCGCACAACCAATACGAAGAGAACACTTGGCCAAGAAAAAAAAATCCAATTTTTTAGTTTTCGCTTTTTATGCGGAATAAGATTTTTTTAGACGCTCAAGAGTGAGGGCGTGAAGGGGAAGACGGAGGCGATAATGCGTATCTCATATCCTTTCAGGACATATTTTACGCACGAAGAAAGCTTGTCCACGGACCATCGATTTGGAATATCATCCACATAGATGAGAGGGCAATACTTCATTCTCATTCCCAGGCTGGCTTAGAAGACTTCGTCTCGCTGTATGGAAAACGAAGACACGGAGCACTCAACAAGTGTTTCCGATTGCTACCGCGGGGGCGGGTCAAGGGACTCAAGGAACGAGGAGCCGCGAGGAAAAAAGGGATTCGGGACCTTCATGGCGCCCCGTT
>JBBPNZ010000736.1:0-14565 GCA_038091195.1 Phylloporus rhodoxanthus | reverse complement strand
AGAACCAAGTCATACTAGTATGTAACTGCAGACACTGAAACAACGGATAAACCTTGAAAGTCCAGGGTTGAGAACGCCGACGCATCTCTCTCCAACTTGAAAATAAGAGCATCTAGGATATTCTACTCGGCAATTAACTTATTCGTAGCAAAAGCGACATGCATTGACTCACGGAATGGTACCATTCCCTGGATTCACATGTCCCAGGTGTGGAATAGGCACATCATAATCAGGGCGAGATCCCCATGTTCGATATAGGAAGCTGACTCGAAGTGTGGTTGATGGGCGCTAAGTAAAAGCCCTAGCTCCTAAAAACAAGCAAAACAGGCAACACGTGTCACTTGATAGAAGAGTAGCGGTAATGAAGTGGTGTCGCAAGGCAAGGGTGATTGCCAAGCAGAAGTGCTGCGTTTTCACTGACAAATCGGCTCAGACGCAGGCTGGGCGTCGAGTCTTTCCCGTGAAAAGCTCAAGTCAGCATGTGAAGCCTACTCGCTGGCACTGGCGTGGTGCGCAAGTTATCGTCTGATTGGCAACAGATATGATGTAGAAATACATTTTTCCTTCATTTTCAGGACAAATACGAGCAAAATGCATAAACTACATATATAGAATGATACTCCACAAATGTACATTATAATAAAATATTTCATAAACATCCCCGATTTGTGCAATTGCCGCTACGCTCACTGACGGCGTCGTGCAATGTCTTTGTAGCGAGCCTGGCTGGCAAAGTCGTCCATCCAAAACCTGTGTAGAACATCACATTTCCAAGTTGAACATGGCGGTTGGATAGCCGAACGCCGTGATGGCCCGTGAACGTCGCTTCAAGCTTCAAGCTTCAAAGGTGCAACAAACCTCGGAGAACGCTATCAGCAAATTAAAAAAATACTTGAATATATATATAAACAAGGGAGGGTGATCTAAGTATGTAGCAAGTTCTATAGTATGTTTGTTAACAACGAGGGTGACGTCCCAACTCACGCCGTTCTTCAGTCCAAATTTCCATCTGACGATTCATCGTCGCTCTTCTTCCTCGGTAGTCTTTCCTGATTCACGGTCGAAGGATCAATGTCCACCTCTTTCTCCGTCCTTGGCAGTCTTTTCTCCTGGGCGTCCATGTCGTCCCTCTGACCCAGGACGCTCTGGGCCCCATTCTCTATCTCCGGCAACCTCTCCTGGTCTACGTCGGAAAATACACTCTTCGCTCTGTTTCCTAGTTCCACTTGAATCATGCTAAAGGGCTGAACAACCTCCCATCCCTCACCGTTCTCCCCAGGAAATTCCCCTTGACAAGCCTTGATAGGCGTCACCATATCCCACTCGTCGAGCCTCTGTTCGTGCACCTTCCTCTGCTCGTGATGTGAAGGGCGAATGTTTTCCGCCCTGATAGTCTCGTAAAATGCTCTCTTTGAGGGTAGGAGGCTCAAAAGACAGCCGCATTGTACGTCCAACCCGTCCCCCATCCTTGGTGCTCCGTAGGGCTGGAAAGTTCATACCCAATTTCATCTCAGCTCCAGCAGATTTATTTTCTCTCGTGTAAATTATGTTCGTACCTGCTCCGATGCCTGCAGACGGCCCCAAAGATCGTCCGTCTCCGCATGCGCCACATTCGAGATACTCAGTGTCTCTTCTTGAACCTCGCTGAGAGCATCAGATCGTTCCGAAGGAGCGAGGGACTCCTCGCTCCGATTTTTTTCCCTGGCCCCGGGGTGACCGAGATTGTGTCGATGCTGCTTGTGTTTGAAGACCCTACACATCTTCCACGTCAGCTCCACCTCGCACGGATCTCGACGAGCAACAATTCACCTAGCTGCACCTCGAGAAATGGCCGCGCTCGTCGTCCGAACCCGGTCCTGTGACAAAGCCCCCGTGAGCCGGCGACAAGTACATTGGATAGAGGGACCCTACCACACCGTCACGGAGCGAACCAGTCAAGGATCGGTATTCGACATCCTCTAAACCTGCTTCAGGAACTGAGACGATACCATCGTACGAGAAGCCTTGGTCCACGGCGGCGATCATGTCATCCAACATCTGTACACGGTATGCACGGTTTGGCATACTGAGAGACGAGCGTAAAGAATGGGGGGGAAGTCGTGAAGACCGTGAGGAGAGTCGAATTCAAGTTTTCATAGGGTCCGGTTTGGGGCTATGGTGCATGCATGTGGACACAAGCTATATAATTGCCCTACATTCCATCATAATGAGCTGGGTCCACACTGCTCTGGTACGGTAGTGACTCCGAGGAGCGACAGAGCCCAGAGCCCTTCGGTAATTGCACCCCAGAACGTGGCGCCACCATGTTTGGAGTCCCCGAATCATTGATTGTGCTTGCCCTGTACATACATTTTGATTACAACGTATTTGGCCGACCTGGGCAACTTCCTCGGCGCCGTCCATAATAAATAAAATCGACAGGGTGTTGTTTTACGGTCACGTAGCGAAGTACATACATATCATAGAGCGTAGTTACACTGGCGGGGCGTTGGGATCTTTGGCCGAGCGGAGGAAGGTCACGGCACCACAGTCTCAGTCGCACTACTTCCTTCGAGTCCCCCAGGCTGCGGACCTGCTGTGATGGTTTCCCCTCCCGCCCCTCCGTAAGTAGCTCACCACAGGCCGCGCCCTAGTAGGTCGCTTCGGAGCCGGCCCACTTTTCCGACAGTCCAAACCCACCTTCCAATGCTGACTTCTAATTCGACCCGAAATTATTCAAAGGCGGTTGCAAGACACTCAAAAAGTTGCTAAAAGTGTTCAGTGGATAGAAGAAGTGGCTATTATGTATACACGAGTACTAGAGAAGTAACCAATCGAATCGCTACGTGAAGTGGATCTAAAACCACTGTCCGAGGGAATAGATACGTAGGTGAGCTCCGCTCGAAGAACGTATCTATTGCCATATAGGAAAGCATCAATTCCCTAATCGACTGGGTAAGGTAGTGCGGGCGCGACGTTGACGCGCCAAGGTATTGAATTCATTGGTGCCTTTGATTTGCTCGCGGAGGGTTTCTAAGTTGGGCAAAAAAACAATGACTTTATGGCTGAGGCAGGTTGGAGGCTCCAGACTCACCATTCTTGCACAAAGCATACACTGCTGAAGCAGGTCCGTATAATTGAGAACGTGATTGCGAAGGTGGGAGTAGCATTTGCACAATCCTGATCAGGTATGGCTTTATGACCCGCTCACCAGCCGCTAGTTCGTAACCAATTCATTAGTAATTGCACACCAGATAACGGAAGACACGTTTACTTGTCTGAGCCAGCGCGGAAAGAATCTTGACGGCTTTCTTTTGAGTCTTTATGTCTTTGGCCCTCAAGTTTTCGATGCTACGTTCCACGATGGGAGTCAACTCCACTGGATTATCCTTCTCTGGATTATCCTTCTCTATAAATGAGGTCAGTCAAGTCGGTGCAGACAGTCACCGGACGTACCTAGGATGTCGAGACATATTAAGCTCATGCGGACCGCGTGTCGTTCACCACCTTCAAGCTTCTTCAATAAAGCGGTGACTATGTCAAGACCGAGGACTTGCTTCCTTAGCTCGCCTGGACACGGCACATCAATCCAAGGTTCGAATCAGTAAAAATTCACCCCAAAATCACCGAATTTCATGAGGTCGCGGAAGATCTCGGAACCTTCGACTCGGCCTACTGCATCGTCAAACCAGCCTTTGTCGAGCATGGCGACAATAAGCTGTGCAGCACGAGGAAAATCGAAAGGCTTGTCAGAAGTCTCGGAAGTCTCCAAATACGTCTTCAACGCGTACGCTGCCAGCAGGGAGGTATCTTCTCGCTCCAGCTGCTTCATAAAGATCTGCACGACCTTCTCCCGTGGGCACTTCTTCCGAATCGTCGAGTCTGATTCATCAATAGTCAGCTCTGTAAATGAAACTGCTCGGGCACTTACTTCTGCATAGCTTGAATAATGTCAAGGTCGCAGCAGTACGATCGTGCACATTGCGCGACTCGATAGTCAACACGAGCTTCCGCATCATTTCCTCCTTAAGCTGCCCAGAACCTAACGCAAGTCAGCCACAATAAAGAGATGTGCATGATGCATGGGGCTCACCATCGACTTGAAACATAGCAGGCAGATCACCAGTGTTACCGGCCGAAGATGTGGTGCCCACCTCTACATCTAATGGAGGGAGGATGTTACGAAGGTAGCCCAGGATGTTACAGAAGTGGATATTGCCGGTCACTTTTTCGCGAAACCAATCAGGCAACAGAGTGCCTGACCGTAAAGCTAGAACTCACCCGACACTTTTAGTGCAACTAAAGCTTCTACAGCCGCAGACCCAACGGTATTCCTTTCCGTTTCAGCCAGCTCGAAAATTCTAGGCTTCAACTCTTTGCAAAGGTCTGTCAAAAGGATAAGAAAAGGGTATGTCAGTGAGCTAGAACCATCTCACCTGGTTTGTATTGAGCAAAAGCTGCAATCATCTTAAGCGACGCCGTCAACTGGCATGGTGCTACGAAGAGGTAAATTAGCGGGACAATATGCTAATAAGACACCCCTACCCTCCACTCCCAATGTCACCGAAAGCGTTGTTTCTGCACCCCTTGGCCTAGCGCTGAGCTGATCCATAACAGTATCTCTTAGTAGGCCATCTATGAAGGGTAAACATACAACCAGACAGCCTTGATCACACATACCATCCTTGATGAGGTAACGTAGGCTGTCCATGACCAAAGGGAACAAGTTCTCACTTGGGCTCTCCGCGGTCCATTTCACAGCAGACATGAAAGACCCTATCATGTCGTGAGCAATAAATCGGTTTCGAAGTTTTTCATGCCTTGTCAAAAACCGTAGAACATAGAAAGTTTCGGGGGGATATTCCTCCTTCGAGGTGGATAACATGATGCGCAGAGCCTCCCTTGCATCACTTATTAGTCCGTCGGGAACAGAAAAGTTGGCTATGGGATATGTGGGATCAGAGTATCCCCCGAGGAACATTACAGATAATAACATACAATAAATGACGGTGAGGGCAAGCTTATTGAAACCAACCTGCGAGCGAATGGCTGCCTCGATGTCGAACTGTGGCCTGGGTATTGTTTGTCCACTGTCTAGCACTCGATAGTTTAAACACGTCAGATGCATGTCGTCGATGGGTTGACAAACAATGGGACTTACTGGAATTAAGAAGGAATAACACCATCTCAAGAAATCTTAACGTCTTTCGTTGATCGCTAAGCAACGACGTAAATAAGCACGTCGTTTCTTCTTCGTCCTTGATTTCAGTTGTCCATAGTCCATCTGGGGCAGTTTGCAACACAGTCGGAATATCAACGCCGTCTCGTAGAGTAGCGCGGGGTGTATACACATCGCCGGACAAAACGGAGGAATGAATCTGTTGATCAGGAATGACCGAACGAGGACGAGACAAGTGCCACCTGTAGATGATCATCAATCAGCGATCAGCGATTCCACAAGGATGTCGTTACCTCCATTTGTGTTTACCAGTACCACTGAATGAGACCTGGTGACGAATAGGAAAGATCTCGATAACATTCCACGGAAATTTCATCGTATCAGTTCTGCCGTGATCGACATCTTCTGAATCCCAGGCAAACTCTTCCTGGCTGAAAACCAAACCGTAGGCGGCGGCTTCTCGCCTCATCCATAGAAGTGGTACATTGCCAGCATGAACAGGATAAAGTTTGAAGTCGTCGTCCTGAGCCGAGTAAGGAACCAGTTGTTTTTGTTCCCGAGTGATCCCACCGCTAGAGACAAGAATGCATCAGGCTCGTACTTTGCGGAGATTGATGTTACATACACATCAGAATGGCAGCCCGCGAACCAGACTTCTTTAACGTCCCTGTTGGCGGGCCTGGAACTTTGTTTTGTGGTGAGGCGAGCATTCACTTCCGCAAAATACTCGGGCATGAACTTGACTCGACGTTCATCAAGAGCAAGAGCATGTCGGAAATGGCACGCATTTGTAACCGTTACGGAGGAGGTGACGTGGACATCTTTCTTGATGAGACCCAAAGAAGACACCGTATCCCTCGTCAGAGTCAGCTTAGGGTGCTATATGATCAAAGGAGCTCGGCATACCACACCCCAACGAAATGAATCCTCACACCCTGCCAACAGAATTTCCACTTGAACGTTATTGCTTTGTCTCTCGTTTCGGTATTATAGGGATCGATGGATAGGTAATGGTTGTATGCGCTGTCGCAACATACTCGTGAAGTATGGTACTCGTGCAAGGTAGGAACAGAAAAACTTACGAATCAATTTTGTCCTTCCACTTCACCAGACCAACCTGTGATGTACGTAAATCAATCAGTTGCCATTGATATAATGATACGTGTGCTCACCTCATGGATCATACTAGCAAGTGCCCGCACTTGATATGCACCTCGAGAGAATCCTGCAGAGCATCTCACCATCTGTCAGGGCCAGCGGTAACTTGGACGCACCAAACAAATATATTCTGTCCCCATCCCGATATTTTTCTACCAACCAACCATACGCTTCCTTCACGTTTTTCTCCACATTCCTGTAGCGACCGAGTCCATGAGCTGGTAGAGGGGATATTTATCCGAAACATAGAAACATACCAAGCGAGTGCCATCTCGAATGAGCTGTAGATAGTCTTGCTCACACGGTTGAACAGAGGTAAATTGGCGTCCTCATATGCGCCGATTCCCTTCAAATAAAGTCGATGCTGTTCCGGCTCAGAGCATTCTCTCACTTGATCGTGTAGCTTCATGACATTTGTGTCCTGCCCGCACATTGGTCAGCTATGGAAGGATCGTGGGCAGACAGACAGTTACTTTGTAGCCAGGTTTGTTAGACGTGCCATCGATAAAGACCGCCAGGTTCCGCGGATTCACCGAGGGACGTTCGCAAGTAGGGCAGTGGTACGGTGGGGTTACTGACACTAACATTCGTCAAGTTCGAAGGATGAGTTTGAGTTCAAGGATAATCATATTTATAAGGGCGCACGTCGTACTCGCAGGCCATTCTACAGCAACGAGCCAACGAGGCATCCGCATGGATGTAGTGGACTCACCCACCTGAAAAGTTCGATGTTAGGCTACCGCATGGTTTAAGGGTGCTAGTGGGTGGCTTGGATCTAAGTCACAGCTAGGGAGTTCTGCACCGTTGCACTGGGACCCAGTGGGTCACATCTTCAATGAATAACTAGTCTGTACACTGTGCATGTTAACCGCATGGTGTCGGGGTCGCTGCTCAGGCTGATTAAATTCATGATGATAGTGTTCTCTGAGTTAGTCGGACCAGCTTCCCTATGGACTTACATACTACCTCTGGGGGAACCAGTGGAGAATATTTGTTGCGCCGATGCCAACATCATGACCTCGGATTCGATGCGCTTATCAACCCTTTCGATTGTTCAACGGGGACAGTTTTCCAGAACTTATTCGGCGCACGAACTTGGTGAAAACGAGAAGTGGTAAGTTTTCCAGTGTCACTTGAAAGGTAGTCGTCAGATCATTTTGGTAACGAGATCTTGGACCTTATCTCCACGAGACTGTCGCATTGGAGGCTACTCATTCACCACCCCATATTTTCCCTTACTTTGCAGCGCTTTCGTGGTGACTGGCCCATAAACTCTATTCCCTAACTAACACTGAGCCATGCTGGACCCCAAACCGTACACTGCCAGTGGCCCTACCAAACTCCCCGTCGCATTCGACATTGGTACAACCTACAGCGGGATTTCATATTGTATCCTTGAACCAGGTCAAGTACCCGAGATTCTTGGAGTCACAAGGCAAGTTCGCCATCTCGTTTCTATTGTTCTGTCTTGACCCGCCTTAGATTTCCTGCCCAGGTGCTGGCCCGCGGTGACGCCAAGGTACCATCGCTTTTGTACTACAACAGGAACGGTGATGTCAGAGCGGCTGGCGCTGAGGTGCTCAGTGAGGACATGATTGAGGTGGCGCTGAATGAAGATTGGACGAAGGCTGAATGGTCAGTTGTTAATCACGTCGATGCATTCGTAGAACTCATTCATACAATCCAGGTGGAAGCTTCATCTCCGCCCGAAACATTTAGCCTCTATGCACCGGGACGATGATTTACCTCCACTTCCTTCCGGAAAATCTGCCGTCGACGTGCTCACAGATTTTATCAGGTATCTTTTCAAGTGCGCCAAGACTTATATTCAGGAATATCATGTCTCATTCGCCTGGTCGACCATCGAGGACTCCATCGAGTAAATTTTCACGCATCCAAATGGCTGGGAGGGTGTACAACGCCAGCTGTACCGTCGGGCGATTGAGCATCCCGGCCTCGTCCACAGTACACCCGAGGGGCGATCTCGTGTGCACATGCTGACGGAGGGCGAAGCATCGTCATCATTGATGCTGGTGGTGGGACCGTCGACTTGAGCATGTTTTCAATGATGTCCAACCCGATCTCCTGCGAGGAGATTGCTCCAGCTGAGTGTATGCGGTCATCAGTGACAGCCAAAGTCGTACTCACTACCCTTCTTTAGGTCGACTGCAGAGTTCAGTCTTTGTTACTCGCCGGGCGAAGGCCCTGTTAGAATGTTGGTGGCTTGCTCCTTCTATAACCTTACTAGTGACGGACTTGAGAAACAGTAAAACTTAAAGGCTGGGAGTACGCCAGCTCTGAAGAAATAGCCGAGTTTACACGCGAATTCGACAAGTCAGCGAAACTCATGATCAAGAACTGGCTTACATCACGGTTGGCGGCCCCCGCGCCAATAGCCCGAAACACAATACCCGAAAGTTGACGGGGTAGGACTTTGTTCGACCCATTCCATCGCCACCTGATAGTCTTATGTCATACCGGTTTGTTCAATGACTCTATCAACGCGATCATCGGTGCATTCGAGCAGAAGAATTTTGCCACGACGCCGATTACTGTGGGCGTTTCCTTTTTAATCAATGCGTCACATTTATCCCCATTTCAGATGGGATTCCTCGTGGGGGGGTTTCAATGAATGACTGGCTCTGGTCTCGGCTCCAGTCATATTTCAGGGCCAAGAATATCAATATTTACCGCCCGGACAACCATACGTGTGTGCTCGTCTAGCATGCTCGCGCCGGGTGTTGCTGATGCTGCTGATGCATTTTTAGCAACAAGGCGGTCGCTAATGGGGCGGTGTTGTCTCACGTTGATCGTTTGATTGCCTCGCGAATTGCTCATGCCACATACGGCATGGTCATTGCGCTACCAGCCAAGGTGAATGACGAGGACCACATTTGTAGGAAGGAGCAGTGGAAGAGAGATCCTGCTGGCGATTGCTACGTCCCAGGGTACTTTGAGTCCAATCTTCGCAAGGCCTCCTTATTGGGTGGATTACGTGATACCAACGCAGAAATTTGCAAGGGTGACCAAGTGTTGGAGGAAACGGAACTTGTGAATTCGTTTTTGCTCACGGAGCGCGATCCGGCAAACTTTGGCGTGCATACTACGGTGCGCCTCGTGACTTACCGAGGCAATTTATCCAATCCGAAATGGGTGGACCAAGATCGAGGCACGTGCCTACCCTTGTTTACCCCGCATTCTCGTTTCTGACGTGGGGCGTTGCAGCGAATTTCTCCACAGTTTGTATTATCCAGGTAGATCTAAAGACGAAGAGGAATGCTTCCGGCCAGGTGTACTACCAACTCGATTATGATGTGATCGTATTGTTTGGGTATACCGAACTTCAGGCGCAATAGTAGGCCGGAAGACAAGAGTGAGTTGTGAAGTCATGTCCCTTTTTAAGTGCTGATTTGACTGTCTTTGAAGGATGGCGACCATCGACGGTGACTATTCCTGAATTTGGTTTGTCATGCCGTCAAACTCGCTCCTAAGGATCCCAGAGATGGTCTTATTTGAGGATCATAGTGTGAGTGATCTTCGCATCTCTACTTTCGCAGCTAGTACCTCAGATTTTGTTGTCCCGTCGCATGTGATCTAGACTGAGTGATCGTTGAGTCCCTGATTCCACCGCTGTCTAACATATCAACCTTGCATATTTGATGTCCTGAAGTCCACAAAATCCGATGAACGGAACTGGAAAAGAATGCCAAGCGATGATGATACTTCCATCAAGGTGCGTGTAGTCTATTCACCCCTCGCAGAAAGTAATTACCTTATTTTCACTGCAGTCGCCAAGCATACCTGCATCGCCCAGCGAAGAGCATGGTAAAGATGGTAACCCTCCGGTTAGAGTCCTCTCTATATTCCTCTTTTTTTTCTGGAATCCTATTGTCCAGTGGTTTCGCTCCTTGTTGGACAATCTATATGTGCTATTGGCTACTATGCTATGGGTAATTGTGTGATGCTTGTATTGGTATGTAAGTGGGCCCAAGAGCCAGCGGTAGACAAACGTAACCGAACAGGTGCATGAACAATAATGTGAGCATAAACAGAGGGGTTTCATTTAGGAGGACAAGCATGTAAAATCCCGTGGGAGTCAGTGAGTGAGTCATCAGCAAATCTACACACTACTGATTTCAACTTACAGCAACTTAAGAGTACTTATAGCTCATTTACAGCGGTTTGCAGAAACCTTGAGATTTGAATGTGAGAAAAGTAGTCAGGACGAGAAAGGAAACCATATGAGTACCGTCGGAGGCTCGAATGTCCGCGGTAGTACGAGATATTCACCGTTTGCTGTAAATGTTGTCGCACTTACCCCGACATCAGTGTCAATCTCAAAGATCTGGTGATATTCTGCTCAAACACTCAGCACCAACGCAGTTTTATCTCGTCAGTACGCACCAATCGTCGCCGCCATGGACGCTGGGAATTAGCAGTCAAGAGAGTGAAGGAAGAAGGTGTAGTTCGTGCGTAAACATGTTGCCCCTCCCTGCGCCCGTTATGTCCTTATCGTCTACTCAAAGACCGCCAACGGCGCGATCAAGCACTGACGAATCTGTCACTCAACGCTTCATTCCAGAGAGATTCGAGTTGGCATCAACCCCTTCGCTCCTCCGTGCCCAATCATCGTGAGTCTCGTTGAATGTGGTCACCATCCAGGAACGACAGACTTTCAGAAACGCATTCGACCAGGCGTCAGTCCCAGCGATATCTCATGGGTAGACACAAAATATCAGCCTTCCCATCGCGACTATTACAACTATCACGGAGACTCGAGACGCGTGTGTACGCAGTTCGCACCGTGATGACTTGGATGGTTCCAGGTTCACTGGTGTCTGATCGTTGGAGATTCGGCATGAGGCGGGAAAAGTCGACGACGAGGACGCCATACTAGAACACCCTCGCATACCGAAGTGATCTAGAAGCAAGATACAGTGAGTCCCAGAAGATCAATGCAAGTGCCGCTTCTCTTCCTCCTATTCTGTGGGATCGTCCCCAAACAGGCTGCGCAACGCCGTGACTACGGCGCCGACGAGACCGAGCTTTTCACGTCATACACGGGTGCGTGACGATTCACCTTTCCATCTGGACGAGCCTTAAGGCAAATCTACGTACCAACAAGTATCGCACACAAGCACGCATTGTCGCCGACTGTCAAATAGTAACATGGAAGACAAATGTAGAAGAAATAGTAACTTGACAAGAATGCAATAACAACCCTTGTATTGACACGAGGAAAAAGAGTACACACTGAGAACACAATGACACAAGCTCGAATGACAACAGTGTGCGAAGCACAAACGCAACGGCGTAGTAGAGTCAAAGCACGTTCAACACCCGTACACCCTGTAGCAACCCGTCCAACGTCGCCGGCGTGATCTCCTCCACCCGGACAGTGATCAGACTCTCCGAAGCGATTCTCCTATATTCTGCCACGTTCCGTCGGGTGGATGTGAGCAAGAGCACGCCACACGGTCGCCTCAGTCTGGCAATAAATTGGAGGATATCCATCCGCTTTTCCATCGGCATCACAGTGGATGGGGGTAAAGGCGATGGAGCATCCGGAGTAGGCCGTCCGCCAAACGTTCGTCCAAGGCGACCAATGAGCCGCGCCGCTCGTGTTTGCGGTGTTGGTGATATAATGTTCGAAGGGCCACTAGGGAACGACGGAAATTCGCCCACAACAGAAGGCTTGTCGTCTACGTCCTCTATAGGTATTGTCTCTACTATGCTCCCGAGAGGTTGTCTGTCGAGAAGAAAGTCGATCCAAGGGTTGAGGAGATATAGAGAATCCAGTCGAGAGAGATCTTGGTTAGCCTTGATGTCCACAATACCCAGCGCACCAGCCTCTGTGCGAAAGACACGTTCTGTCCCTCTCAGAGAAGTTGTTATGAGGTTAGTCTTGAAAGCAAGGCATGGAAGCTCCATCCGCTGTCCTACAAAGAACGGTAGAGACAGCCCATTCAGTTGGTCATACAACCTTGTGACCAGGTTAAGATCAAGTGAAAAACCACGCAGCCCGGCAGCGATTGTTCCCATCTCGGTGTTGGGAATGGCTGGCGGAATATGTGAGGTCAAAGGCTCGCTGAACACAACAATATTGGTTGGAAGACAGCTATTGAAGCTGCCAGATTTCCCACTCCATGCAAGGATGCCCGTATCCCCCGAGCTCATGAGTAGCTGGGACAAGAGTCGCCCCAGGGCCTTGTCTCCCTCACCATATGTGACTGGTAAGGTCATTGAGAAAATTCCAAGCAACGAGTAGGCGGCATCCTCGACCCGTGTCGTTTGTCGTGTGGAGGCAAGACGACCCGTATGTCATTCAACCCAGGGCGGAGCGCCATCAACGATTGTGCCGAGATACCTGTTGTCTTCTCCATCTCCGAGATGATCTCGGGCGACTCCTTGTGGTTGTAGTTGGTGAAACCTAGGTATGGTGTCCAATCCTTGGTGTAGATCTGGAACACCTTTGTTGCGTGATATTCCTGCAAGGTCCACCCGCGCGAGTTCCATTTGCTCCTCGTCAGAGCGCCAAGCTCCGCCAGTTGGTCAACATCGCAGAGAAATATGATCGTCATCACAGCTCGTTCATACCACTTGAACATGCTAAAGAGGGCCTTTTGGAGTACAGAGGGATCCTTTTTGTCGATACAGCATGTATCGCTCCATGCCCAGTTGAATCCCTCGTCTCGTACCACTTTGCAGAAAATTTTAAGCTTCTCGTGAGTGGGAGATGCCTTTGATGACCTTTTCATACAGAGGTTCGTTACCCTCCCAGGCATGCGAGAACGTGGCATAACGGTAGAATTTCCCAACCACTTGTTCGATGAGAGCGTGATCAACGTGTGTGGTCATGGATGCGATGAGAGTTGTAAAGGCTGGCGTCGATTCGAATGCGGCAGCATGCTCTGATTTGTCGCACAGACGACCAGATAAGACATTGATGAACACCAATGGCGAATGGCGAATTGCATTCTTGATAGATGTACGAATCGCTTCCTTTGTCTGTTCTGGCCGAACATGACAGAGAGAGCGCTCTACAAGGGGATGTCAGAGGAAGAATATGGATATGTTGTGAATGTCCTCACCACGAATCTCTGGGTCAGACGATTCCGACATCTGTGAGAGCATTGTCTCAAATGCGTCTATTGCGTCATCATGGTGTCCCATACCAAGTAGTGCTGCGTACTTTTTCTCGTACCACGATGGAGAGGATGGATCAAGCTCGATTACCTGAACAGTGCCCATTAGCACGGACAATCTTGAATAAATTTAAAATAAACTTACTTCATTTGCGTCGTTCAAAGCATTCTTCCACTTTCCACTTTCTGTGTATGCCTTGCTTCGCCTAACGAGCAGGTCTTGCGGGCTAGCAGGGTCCAGCGACAATGCAGCCGTGTACAGTGAGGCCGCCTTATCATATTGTTTAGCTTTCGTGGCACCACCTCCGAGGTTCTCTAGTTTGCCGCGGCATCTAGATTTAAAGTCTGATGGAGGACGGTCGGAATGATGCCTTGGCGATGAACGTGGGCACTCACCACGAGTCCAATTTACTTGCTCCCCATCTATTTCCTGTGCTAGTTCACCCGAAATTTGGTGCAAACATGCAACTGCGTCTGTAACACGACCGGTTGTTTCGAGATGCTCACATAGAGCCCGACAGATTGAGAATCTTTCGAGCATAAACTACGGGCCAAGCAAAAGTCAGGCATACAACAGTTACAAAAGCAAGAGAATACTCACGCCGACGCTAGCAGTCGAGGCATCCTTCCATGAGCCGGACGTTAACATTAATGTCGCCCATTCCTTTGCGTCGTTGAGGGCATTCTCCCGTGCACCCTTACCCACCCATGTGTTGCTTCGCTTCATCAGTAGGTCTTGCTGGCCAGCAGGGCCGAGCGAGAACGCAGCCGTGTACTGTGAGATGGCTTCATCATATTGCCTAGCATTCACGGCACTATCCCCGAGGTCCTGTAGTTTGCCGCGACATCGAGATTTAAAGTCTAATACAGGATGGTCACGTCATTGTTGCAGTGATCGGAAGGATAGATAGGACATTAACTGACCAGAAACCCACGTCTTGATAGGCTGGTCATGTTGACCTCTTGATCCACCATGCGCAGTACAGACTTGCCAGCCTCCTTTGTGCGATCCGCCGCAAAGAGGGCCTCACAAATGCGTTGTTGGATTGTGAGCGCAAGCTCATCAAATGTCCATCCAGAGATCTGTAAAATCAGGATGAATTT